>JAHQIW010004689.1:0-101032 GCA_019055375.1 Parelaphostrongylus tenuis
TCACCTGTATCACCTGTCGTCCCGTTGATCGTCGAGTGACTCGAGCGGGTACCAGCAACTCTTCCATTTTTCCCTATCGCGTGCAAGAGTAGCCCAGTGGGTCCTCCTTGCTCTAGGAATTCGCTGAGCATCATATCTTTCTTCCATCGCTTTCGTGAAGAAATCGGACCAACGGGTCAGTGGTCTTCCTTTAGAGCGCTTGACGTCCCGAGGAATCCAGTCGGTAACGGCTCTCGTCCATCGGTTGTCGTTGAAGCGCATCACGTGTCCGGCCCACCTTATTTTCGATATCCTGGCGTGTAGAACGGCGTCTCTGATTTTCGATCGTTGACGTAGGTCGGAAGTTCGGATCCTTTGTCTCATTTGCGAAATACGAGATACTCCTAGCATCGACCTTTCGACTGCGCGTTCGATAACGGCAAGTGATCTTTCATCCTGCTTACGTAGCGACCAGGTTTCTGCTGCATACGTTAGGGCAGGGATAATTGTCGAGTCGAAAAGGTGGGCACGGAGTCGGATGTTCTTTGTCCTCTTCACTACATCTTCGATGCTCTTAAACGTTCCCCAAGCCGCTCGTTTCCTCCTGCTCAACTCTGGGGCTAGGTCGTTCATCATGTTGATTTCACGACCTAGATAGATGTAACTGGAGCATTCGGAAATTGTCGTTCCGTTGAGCGTGAATGGGGCATTAGAAACCCATCCGTTCCTCATGAACATTGTTTTCGTTAGATTCAGTTGAAGACCGATCTTTCCACAGGCGTTATCGAAATCAGTCAACATTCGTTCCGCTTGGCTGATGTTTGGTGTTATGAGAACGATATCGTCAGCAAAGCGAAGATGGTTTAATTGTCGACCGTCAATTTTCACTCCCATTTCGTCCCATTCTAATGTTCGCATGACGTTTTGTAGGGTGGCAGTGAATAGTTTTGGCGATATTGTATCGCCTTGTCGAACCCCTCTTCTTACGTCAATGGTGATATTGTTGTAGAATGGAGATATTCTGGTCGTGAAATCTTTATAAAGCTCACGAAGGATCATTATGTACCGAGTAGGGACGCCCTGGTTATCCAGAGCCTCTATAACCGCTTCTGTTTCCACTGAATCAAAGGCTTTCTTCAGATCGATGAAAGTGAGACAGAGTGGTTGTTTGTACTCTCGCGAAACTTCAATGAGTCTTGTGATCGTGTGGATGTGGTCCATGGTACTAAATCCTTTTCGGAACCCTGCTTGTTCGCATGGCTGTCCTTCGTCCAGTGTTCTGTCAATCCTGTTTAGGATGACTCGAGTAAAGAGTTTATAGACAACGGACAGCAAGCAGATTGGGCGATAATTGCCTATGTCGTGAAGGTCTCCCTTTTTGAACAACAATACGGTCTTGCTGGTTTTCCATTGAATAGGGACCTTGCATTCTGACAGGTAGCGAGTGAAGAGCCGAGCCAGGGTGTTGATGAGAACTGGCGGCAGGTTCTTCAGGTGTTCTGGTCTAATCCTGTCTGGACCGGGTGTTGTTCTGTTTTTCACCGACGATATAGCATGTCGGATTTCGGAAGGAGGACCGGTGGAACGACATATTCGTCCTCTTTCAATTTATATGACGGTAAGAGGACATGGCTAGCGAAGAGATCCGAGTAGTATTGGTGGATGATTTTCTCCATAGCCCTTCTGGAAGCTGTAAGTGTCCCGTCAGGGTATCGGAGTGCAATCATCTTGGTCTTATAGTTGGCGAAGCCTCGCTGGGCTTTGCGAATGCTCTTCCCAGCTTCTGCAGCTTCTGCCATAACTGCTGCTCTTCTCTCTTTGAGGTCTTCTTTTATCGCTTCTCTGCAGCGTTTCGCAAGTTCGGACGTAAGGTTTCGGTTGCCTGCAGCTCGTGCGATTCCACGTTGACGTATCAGCTCGAGTGTCTGCGGAGACAAGCGTCTCTTCGTGACCTTAGGACTCTCGGCTTTTATAGCGCTAACGTGAAGATATTCAACGAGTCGATCGTATTCTTCGTCGATGTTGTCGACAACGGTATCTTCCCAAGAGCCGACTAATGATTTGAATACATCCCAGTTTATGGTAGTTCTGGGACTTCGTTGTTTGAATTTAGCGGCTTTCTCTCCTCTCCTCGAAAATCGGAACGTTGCGCGAAGGAGGCGATGGTCTGATCCCGTGTAGAACTTAGGAACAACAGCGACGTCGGTCAGGCAAAACCTTCGATTCACTATGATGTGATCTATTTCGTTATGGTACTCTCCATTGGGAGACTCCCACGTCCATCGCTGAGAAAGAGGTTTTTGGAATTGCGAGTTACCATGGATGGTTTGGGTCGTCATGATAAACTCAGATAGCCTCTCACCCTGTTCATTCCATTCTAGTCCGTGGGTCCCTATGTGACGTTCTTCAGACGTTCTTCTAGGTCCAATTTTTGCGTTAAAATCTCCGACAATGACCTTGAAGAATGTATGATCTTCTCTGAAGAATTTTTCGAGGTCCATATAGAACGCTTCGACTTCGTCTTCGTCATAGCTTGATGTTGGTGCGTAAGCAACGAAGATGGTCAAAGCCGGCATAGAACCACATCGTTTCAACCGTAATCGTCCGATACGGGTTGTTAGTTGTTCGAACGAATCAATGTTCACGGTCAAATTCGATTTGACGAGGACGCCAACGCCACCGACACCTCTGCGATCGCATGTTCCAAGGAACAGTTCTTCTCCGGTGTCATAACAGCGTGAAAAGGATGGCGCCTTCTCGTCTCAGCCAGGCCAATGACGTCGTACCTTATTCTTCTTGCTTGAATCAATAGATCTTCTACAGCGGATTCTTGAGCAAGGGTTCTTGCGTTGTAGGTACAGATCGTCATTTTAGTCCGTTTCGATCTTGGCAGCCTAGTTTCGGCCCTGAGATTTTAGCAGCCTCTCCGTACTCGTCCTACCTGGCGCTGCCGTACCAGGGGCTCTTTCGGGGTCAGGGGAATGAGGTCCATATTTGTTACTGTTTTTTGGCATTTTGATACCCAACGTATAGCTTGCCAGGCTCTAAACGTGGGGCTGGGTACTCACGAGTAGCTTGCCAGTCTCTCTCGGAGGAGCGGGAGGAGCTTATTTGTTGGAGGCGACTCCTAACCGCCTCCCATGTACTTCCCAGCCTCTTGATTGCAGGCTTTTGGCCCACTAGACTCGTAGAAATAGAGTTTTTGTCAGGTCGGCGCTGCAGAAGCGGGGAGGTCGTCCCTGAATCCACGCGTCTCTGGGAAGCACACGGTCGCTTTTAATTCGCGTTTATTCCCCAATCCACCACCTGGAGACGCACCACGTGACCTCGCGACCAATCGGGCGGAATTCCTCAAACAGAAAGGTCCATGGCAAAAAGAACTACTAAGCATTAAATAAGACATAACAGCATTTACATCTGTTAGCCTTTCCACACTTTTTGATACGACTTTCATGGCTACATATATGTACTCTCCACGGTGTTATAGACACGATCCTATGTTTCTGATGCGTATGCGGTTTTGTGTGTATAGAAAATTAATCGTTCACCATGCATTCATATTACTGGCATAATCATACTTAGCAATCGGAAATGGATAAATTTTGGAAAAAAATATCAGTATACCAATATTTTGATTGCGATATTCTTTTTTCATCTCGTACAATACCCAGAATTCACCATCATAATTACTGTCAGTTGAACAATAATATATGTTGTAAACCAGATAATCATTTTTTGAGCCACGCATGTCAGTGGTCTATCAAAGAGGGCTGACTTACAGAGCCCGATACACGTGCTTCAATCTTGCGATCTCGTCAATCGGGCAGTTACCCTTTCTCATCCTTTGCCAATCCTGTGTGGGTGCTCCAGTCTTCACCCTAAAAGTTAGTGACGTCACACGTTCTACACTCTATGCCCAATGAAAATCTCACCGAATATACAGCGCTGTACACTCGATTCCTCTTGGCTAGTATATTTGATATATCAAATCTTTCGTTTCGAGTGTTTTCTTAAGACCACGTCTATCGAGCTCTATAAATCAGCCCTTTTTGATAGGCCACTAACATGCATGGCTCAATAAATGATTATCAGGCATATTGGAATTTTAACTGTGGCCTTAAGAAAACACTCGAAACGAAAGATAGGTTGTAAACATAATTCATTGTACTTCTGTCATTGGACATGCTCACCCTTATGGGCGGTCTACGCATTTTTCAGTTAATTGTCTTTAATGGATTTCATGCACCTTGTTCAGCCTCCGCTTGCCCAAATAACTTCATTTTCATCATGCATCACCAGTTTCAGGTGTTCGTCAGTGTATCAAAGATCTTCTGATGCGCTAACTGCTTTCTATAAGAATCATCCTTCACTTATACCAATGTGAGTGACTCTCTTCCGTATAGTTCATTGCAGTTTTTTCTATAGCAACTCTCTGACAGGGGTTCAGAGCCCCCATTTTTTACCAGATAATGATGGAAGTGTTTCTGCATGCATAAATAGATCCTGCTGAAAATTTCCTAATTATTTTTGATCGAGTATTTCGAAAAAATGCTGAGGTATGACAAAATGTGATTACATGGAACGGTAAAGGGGTGCCATAATGGTCCAAGAATATTCAACATGGCTACCGATCCAAGAACGAAAAAACTTGACGATGATCAGTTTTGCAGAAAGTGGAGGTTACTTGAGGATTTCACCGACTTAATAACTGCTAGATTTTACTGTGGTGAGAACACTTGCACACGTGCATTTTGCTGCTCTTTTTTCATACCAATGTCTCCCTTTCCCAGGTTAGATACTTCTTCTGCTCTTCGGTTTGATCACGCCACATATTTTGAAAAGCATTTATAGAAACTACTGGCACTACATGTGCAAAAATCGACTTCTCCAAGTTTAATTGAGACGTATATCTCGGCTATTCACCACAAGACGAAGACATTCAAAGCCGGCATTGATCCATCGATGTTCACGCTCAAGTTCGATTTGACGAGGACACCATCGCCCCCGACACCTCTCCTATCGCTTGTCCCAAGAAAAGTTCTTCTCCGGTCTGATAAAGAGCGTAAAAAGAATGGCGTCATCTCGTCTTAACCAGGCCAAAGACGTCGTATCTTATCCTTCTTCTATGAATCAGCAATCAACATAAGCTGCCGTACCAGGGGATCTTTCGGAGTTAGGGGAATGAGGCCCAGATTTATTGCTGATTTGAGCATTTTGGTATCCAACGTATAGCTTGATAGGGTCTAAACGTAGGGGCTCGGTACTTACAAGTAGCTTGCCAGCCTCTTTCAGAGTAGCGGGAGAAGCTTATCTGTTGAAGGCGACTCCTAGCCGCCTCCCACGTACTTCTTAGCTGCTTGATAGCAAGCTTCTGGTTGGCTTCACTCGTAGAAATAGAAGTTTGTCAAATCGGCGGTGCAAAAGGAGGAAGCTCATTCGCTCATTCGCTCAAAATCATATATATATATATATATATATATATAATATATATATATATATATATATATATATCATGGAGCGCATGTGGCGCAGTGGTTAGAGGTGCCCTGCGTCGCACACGAGGTTACTGGTTTCTATCTCAAGCTCATGGCTCATCAAGCCATCCATCCCTCCGGGGTCGGTAAATTGGTACCAGACAGGTCTCAGACTTGTCTGGGAGGATAAGCAGCACTGACTCGGTTTAGCGGGAGGCCATTACGAGTCACTGTAAAGTCCAAATGTGCATTCAATCACCTCAAACGAAGTTAAAAATTGAAGTCGAATGCATGGCGCATCCCTCAGGGATTGATCAACGCCGAGAGCTTTATCCTTTATGCTTTATTTTTATATATATCATTACAATAATTATGTAACACACGAGAGCTTATAGATCAGTGCAACGAGAGCAAGAGACTGTTAAGTATAAATTGCCATATTGACCAGCGGACTTTGGGATGCGATCATGCTTGCCCGGACAGGTGAAAATACCAGGGATTAAAACCAGTGTGTGACTATATATTGGTGTAATTAGGGGCGAGTTTATCTGTATGGGGCTCGAACCGATTCTCACGGTGGCGGGTCTAACAAAACCCATTTGAAGTTGGTCCGCCGCCGTCGTGAAGAGCCCCGCTTGCATTATGTTGAGCCTCGTGCAGCAGGAACTAATGCGACCTATTGGAAACAATCAATTGATGAAATCAGAGCATTGCAATGAAAAACGTGACAGTGACAGTGTAACAGTGCGGTAGTGACGAAACAACCGCTCACGAAGGAAAGAAGTTGTGAAGTGAATGAAATGACCGCCGCCACAATGACGTGACGGAGCGGACGCGACCGCGACTCTCAAAGGTCCTGCTGCGATAGACCTTATTGACTGCTTGTCCGTGGGATCGCCCTGCAGTTGGCTAGAGAAGTGACAGCGGATCCGTGAAACTGTTGCTATACGGAATGTGACAGTTTCTGCTGGAAGAAAACTAGAATGAAGACCATCTTATTAGCACGCCTGCCCGTGGGACGTCCCTTCTATGACAATTCACTTCAAAGAGAGCAAACAGAAGATGGACATGGAAACCTCTTAAAGCGATGATCGATCATATACTTACCAACTTAAAATAATGCCTCTTTGACAATTATTTGGTACGAGGATTCTGTACAGAATCTGATCATCGCCTCGGACCCCAAAAGTCCCACTGTTGAAGAGACACCCGAGATTATAACACTTAAATTTTGAGTTACTACCGAAAGCATATAGAGAGGCATAGCTTAAGGAACTGGTAATAACACTGCCTACTCTTCACAGCTAGTGACCACATCTGCTGTCCCTACTCGCAAGGTATACGACATCATATTTTCAGGGGAAAAAAATGCCATAACAGTAGAAGACTTAGCCCGCAAGCATTCTACTCAAAATAGGTGATACTAGGAATCTTCGTAACTATTGCCTAATATGCTTGCTTTGTGTGCTCTACACGATCTCCCCAAAAGTCATTCTTGGAACATATCGAAAATCTTGCATGAAGCATAGCCGGTTGATCTGGCAGTACTTCCTAAAGGACACTGCTACATTGAGCCACGTCCAAAGCGTGTCATGGAGTCATTGAAGTCTGTCGAACAGCATATACCTTTTATTCAAATCTTAATCGACTATGAGAAAGTGTTGGGCAGCTCCGAAGCAACTACAATCCTGCCAGTATTCGTCGACCAAGGTACAGACTCGTCTTATACAAACATCGGCAGACGGCTGTCGATACTGCAGCACAAGTCGGTGCTCTTTTATCGACCCTTTGGCACACCCATCAAGTTTGACAAGGCGACACTTCATCGCCAAAGGTGTCCAAGGCCGCACTGCAGTGAATGATGATGTCGCTCACGCTTTTTGAGGCCCGCAGTTGAAATCGTTGTGCGTAGCATCACTCATTAAGAAATCTTCCCCTCTGAAAGGATTTCTAGGTTTCTGGGAAGGAATTGTGGAGGAAAAGACGGCTTTCCGTTGTTTCACATTGCTTAATTAAGCTTAATTAGCCGATTAAGGTTAGCAGAATAAAGGGCATACGCTGATCCAATGACGCATGACACAGTTTGGACTCAGTCCATTGTAATAGATTTTTTAGGAAATTCTGCTAGATCAACCGGCTACGCTTCATCCAAGGTTTTCGACAAGCTTCAAAGGTGACCTATGAGAAGATGGTGTAGAGTACATATAACCAGCAAATTAGGCGGTAGTAACGAAGATCCTTAGTATCACCTATCTTGGGAAGAATGCTTGTGCTCTATGTCTTCCACTGGCCTAGCATTTCCTTCTCTGACGATATAATGCGGTATGTCTTACGAGAAGAACATGCAGATGTCGTCACCAGCTGTGAGGAAATAGGCAGCGATATTACAAGTTCCTCAAAGTATGCCTCTCTATATGCTTTCAGTCGTAACTCAAACTTCGAATATTATCCCGGGTGTTTCCTCAACAATGAAGATTTTGGGATCCGAAACGGGGGTTGCGAAACAAAAAAGATTGGTATGGATATTTTATCGTTACCAATTCCTTTAATCATCAGGGAGGATAGCGGAACATACTAGTTGCAAAAATTCCGAAGGCATTTGTTTAGACTAGATCGTTTATGTGCTGCTTTTGACAGCTCTTTTTGCCTACACGAGACCCTACTCCAAAGATCTTCTGCAGCTGACATTGATTATCAGCCTATTTTTTCAGTTCCCTTTTGCTTGGGAGCAAGTCGTTGGTAACAGTAGAGATGCAATTAAACTTTTGTTCAAGAAGCTGATGCTACTTCGCACAAATTTTAAGCCTCAACAATCACTTTTAATCTTTGGCAGGGTTGGCTTTTATCGCGAATAGCATGAGGAGAAGATTTTATTCAAACAACCTAGTCGTACATGACGTCCAGTGCTTTTCTTAAGCGATGCAGCGCTTCTTTTCTAACTTATGACTGAATTTGATGTTTGTACGCAAGAGGTGGATCAGAATTTTTACAGAGTCTGCGTACTAATGAGGTGTCAAAAAGGCCTTATTCTCAGTTGGTAAGTACATGATCGATTGCTGCCATTAGAGGGCTTTCATGTCCATTGGCGGTTTTCGTTCTTCCTAGAGAGTGAATTGCCATGGAAGAGACGTGTCTCAAGTAGGAGTTCTACAAGATGGTCTTCGTTCTCGTTTCGTTTTCCCATTGAAATTTGTTCTACACTGTGTTCATTTGTGTCGGTCGCACCTAATTTGGCGTCGAAATCTCCAAAAATCATTCATAGAAACACTTTCAATTGTCTATGACCTCTCTAGCTTATTTCAATTACGTCTATTTCGCTCTTGTCAGCTGTAGAAGCTGGTGAAATACAGTTCATGTTAGTGAGTTCTTGACGCAAAAATTCAAGGCAAAGGATAGCCTGGTGCGGTGACAAAATTGCGCAGGAAATGATGGGAAGTGTTTGGGTAAACGACAAAGCTCACGTCTTCGACATTTTGTGATGATAACTTTGCTCTACGAGTTGCGAGAGTTCCGTCAACTAATAGTCTCATGTCGCTATCCCGCTACGGATTCCTTTGGGGGTCACATGGATTCTGATGTAGTCAGCGATCTCGAAAATACTTAAGGATCGGATCTGAAGAGACTGTTTTGGAGTTATAAATGCAAAGCAAGATGAGGTCTCCGTGACGTAACGTGGGAGCCTTTGTTTTGTTCTTTACCAATGACGTATCGTTGATTTGAAATATAATCGCGCCTCATTCGTCGACTCACCACGAGACGTTGTAGACGGTAGCTCCCAGTGTGAAAGGACTAAGACTGGAAGGCTTTTACTACTTTAATTGGTTTATTTCCTAGAGTTTCAAGATAAGCTTGGCCGTGGCTAAGTTAGGTCTTCATCACCAGTAACGAGTGTACTCTCAGCTAAGCTCCAAAGTGAAAATGTCATGCAACATCCGTTCTAATTGTATTAATTACTAGTTTACGTATTATATTATGCCTCACTCTCAGCCGTTTATATAGGCCTGGACCAATACAATGATAATCTGATAAGATGATAACATATTCAAGTTCCTGAAAAGCTCTGATAACTCACTTATACAGCACTGCGCGAGATCGATCCAGTGATCTCGTGTGCGACGCTGGGCACCTCTAACACTGCGCCACATGCGCTCAATGATATATATATATATATATATATGCGAATGAGCTTCCTTCTTTTGCACCACCGATTCGACAAACTTCTATTTCTACGAGTGAAGCCAACCAGAAGCCTGCTATCAGCAGCTAGGAAGTACGTGGGAGGCGGCTAGGAGTCGCCTTCAACAGATAAGCTTCTCCCGCTACTCTGAAAGAGGCTGGCAAGCTACTTGTAAGTACCGAGCCCCTACGTTTAGAGCCTATCAAGCTATACGTTGGACATCAAAATGCTGAAATCAGCAATAAATCTGGGCCGCATTCCCTTAACTCCGAAAGGGCCCCTGGTACGGCAGCTTTTGTTGATTGCTGATTCATGTAAGAAGGATAAGATAAGACGTCATTGGCCTGGTTAAGACGAGATGACGCCATTCTTTTTACGCTCTTTATCAGACCGGAGAAGAACTGTTTCTTGGGAAAAGCGATCGGAGAGGTGTCGGGGGCGATGGTGCCCTCGTCAAATCGAACTTGACCATGAACATCGATGGATCAATGCCGGCTTTGAATGTCTTCGTCTTGTGATGAATAGCTGAGATATACGTCTCAATTAAACTCGGAGGAGTCGATTTTTGCACATGTAGTGCCAGTAGTTTCTTATAAATGTTCTTCAAAATGTGTGCGTGATCAAATCGAGCAATTTCAAAAATAGTACCTCTCAAATTCTCATGGTGAGTTTCTTGCACGTGAGTTGTTGATTTTTCTCAGCAACTATAGCGATAAACATGGATTAGTTCACCCCCCAAAGCTTTTGCTGGGAAGGAAGGCGTTTTATCAAAATGCGTCATCGACAAACACACAGTTTACCAACTACAAAGTCTACATGAAAGATCTCTTGAAACAACTCGGTTAGGCAAGCTTTCTGTTAATCGGAATTAGATAAACTAAGATTGGTCAACAGCAAATTGAAGAGAAAAGTAGATGGTGAAAAAGTTGGAGAAACGTAGAAATCGTCATCCCAACTTACACTCTCTCTATGAGTACTATAAAGGAGAATTCGAATTTCCGACTAATCTCACCTTTTGCCAAGTATTTGATCAAGTTCAGTTATTTGGGATTAGACGTCACTTCCAGTAGTGTGACATGTTAAAGCGATGTTGCCTATAGAAATTACTTCATAGGCATCGAAATGCACGGCAACAATGGTTCGACTGATTACCTCGTCAGCAATAATATGAATGCGGATCGAATAATAGCAAATGCAAGTCCTTCCTTATTTTATTCCACAATTGAAATGGTGGCTCTAAAATTTCCAAAGTAAAATTTGCATTATCGCTCGTTTTCCCGTTATTTTTTGATTCTTTTTTCGAGCACTTAATCTATCACCTGTCGCCCTGTTAATTGTCGAGTGACTCGAGTTGGTACCAGCAACTCTTCTATTTTCCCTTATTGCGTGCAAGTGTAGCCCAGTGGGTTCTTCTCGCTTTAGGGGTTCGCTGAGCATCATAACTTTCTTCTGAGTTTTCGTAAAGGAATCGGACCATCGGGTCAGTGTCTTCCTGTAAAGGCTTGACGTCCCGAGGAATCCGATTGGTAACGGCCCTCGTCCATCGGTTCTCGTAAAGCGCATCACGTTTCCGGCCCATCTTTCCTCGATATCCTTACGTGTAGAACGGAGTCTCCGACTTTCGGTCAATGACGTAGGTCGGAACTTCGGACCCTTTCTCTCATTTGCGAGACACGGGATACTTCTAGCAGCGCCCTTTCGACTGCGCGCTTGATAACGCCAAGTGATTTTTTCATCCCGCTTACGTAGAGACCAGGCTTGTGCTGCACACGTTCGGGCAGTGATAATCGTCAAGCCGAAAAGGTGGGCACGGCGTCGAATGTTCTTTGTCCTTTTCACTACATTCTCGATGCTCTTAAACGTTCCCCCAAGCCGCTCGCTTCCCTGCTCAACTCTGAAGCTAGATCTTTCATCATGTTGATTTTATGGCCTAGATAGACGTGACTGAAGCATTTGAAGGTTTTTATTCCGTTGAGCGTGAATGGGGCACTCAAAACCCTCCCGTCCCTAGTGAACACTTTTTTTATTCGATCTAGTTGAAGACCAATATTTCCAAAAGCCATTAAGTTTCAATTTAAATTCAATTTAAATTTCAATAAAAAAAAGACAATTAAATCGGTAAACATTCGTTCCGCTTGGCAGATATTTGTTGTTATGAGGACGATATCGTCGAGAAAGCGAAGTGGTCTAATTGTCGACCGTCAATTTTCACTCCTATGTCATCCCATTCTAATGTTCGCATGATGTTTTGTAGGGTGGCAGTGAATAGTTTTGGCGAATTGGATCGCCTTCTCAAACCCCTTTCTTTGCGTCAATGGTGATATTGTTGTAGAAAAGCGATTTTTGGTCGTGAATTCTTTACCAGGCTCACAGATCATTATGTACCGAGTAGGGACACCTTGGCAATGCGGAGCCTCCATAACCGCTTCTGTTTCCAGTGTGTCAAAGACTTTCTTTAGATCGATGAAAGTGAGAAGGAGCGATATTTCGCACTCTCGTGATACTTTGAAGACTCTTGTAATCGTGTGGATGTGGTCCATGGTACTAAATCCTTTTCAGAACCCTGCATGTTGACATAGCTACCCTTCGTCCAGTTTCATGCCAATACTGTTTCGGATGACTCGAGTGAAGAGTTTATATACAACGGGCATCAAGCAGATTGGGCGATAATTGCCTATGTAGTGAAGGTCTCCCTTTTGAACAAGAACAAAGTCTCGCTGGTTTTTCACTGAATGGGAACCTTACATTCTGACAGGTAGCGAGTGAAGAGCTGAGCCAGGGTGTAGATGAGAACTGGCGGCAGGTTCTTCAGATGTTCTGGTCTAATCCAGCCGGGACCATTTGTTGTTCTGTTCTTCACTGACGATATGGCATGTCGGATTTCGGAATGGATGACCGGTGAAACAACATACTCACCCTCTTTCAATTCATATGATGGTAAGAGGACATAGCTAGCGAAGAGATCAGAGTAGCATTGGTAGATGATTTTCTCCGTTCTGCATGCTGTAAGTGTCCGTCATGGCATCGCAGTGCAAGCATTTTGGTCTTATAATTGGAGAAGCCTCGTTGGGCTTTGCGAATGCTCTTCCCAGCATCTGCAGCTTATGCCATAACTGCTGCTGGCCTTTCTTCAAGGTCTTTCTTATCGCTTCTCTGCAGCATTTCGCAAGTTTGGAGGTTAGGATTCGGATGACTGTAGCTCGTGCGATTCCACGCTGGCTCATCAGCTTGAGTGTCTGCGGCGACAAGCGGCTCTTCGTGACCTTAGGACTCTCGGATTTCATAGCGTGAACGTGAAAATATTCAACGAGTTGGTCGTATTCTTCGTTGATGTTGTCGAAAACGGTACCTTGGCAAGAGCAGACTAATGATTTGAATCGTAGTTTATGGTAGTTTTGTGACTACGTTGTTTGAATTTAGCGGCTTCCTCTGCTCTCTGCGGGAAAACGGAACGTTGCGCGAAGGAGACGAT
The DNA here is from genome assembly GCA_019055375.1 of Parelaphostrongylus tenuis. Taxonomy (NCBI): domain Eukaryota; kingdom Metazoa; phylum Nematoda; class Chromadorea; order Rhabditida; family Metastrongylidae; genus Parelaphostrongylus; species Parelaphostrongylus tenuis. The sequence continues at coordinate 13,103 of JAHQIW010004689.1, forward strand.
GGTCTGATTTAGTGTTGACCTTAGGAACAACATCGACATCAGTCAGGCAAGGCCATCGATTTATCAAGATATGGTCTATTTTGTTATGGTACTGTCCATTGGGAGACTCCCACGTCAATCGCTGAGAAGGAGGCTTTTGGAATTGCTAGTTACCATGGATGGTTTGGGTTGTCATGATAAACTCAGATAGCCATATCCTCTCACCCTGTTCATTCCAAACTAGTATGTGGGTCACAATGTGACGTTCTCCAGACGTTCTTCTGAGTCCAATTTTCCATCCAAATATCCGACAATGACCTAGAAGAATGTATTATCTTCTCTGAAGATTTTTCGAGGTCCATGTAGAACGCTTTGAGTTGGTCTTCGTCATAGCTTGATGTTGGTGCGTAAGCGACGAAGATGGTCAAAACCGGCATCGAACCACATCGTTTCAACCGTAATCGTCCGATATGGATTGTTAGTTGTTCAAACGAATCGATGTTTACGGTTAACTTCGATTTGACGAGGACGCCAACACCACCGACACATCTGCTACCGCATGTTCCAAGAAACAGTTTTTCTCCGGTGTCATAAAGTGCGTGAAAAGGATGACGCCTTCTCGTCTCAGCCAGGCCGATGACGACGTACCCTGTCCTTCTTACTTGAGTCAATAGATCTTCTACAGTGGATTCGTGAGCAAAGGTTCTTGCAATGTAGGTACAGATCTTCATTTCAGTCCAATTCGATCTTGGCAGCCTATTTAGGTTCTGATATTTTAGCAGCCTTTCCGTACTCGTCCTAGCTGGAGATACCGTACCAGGGGCTCTTTCAGGGTTAGGGGAATGAGGCTTATATTTGTTACTGTTTTTGGCATTTTGATACCTAACGTATAGCTTTCCAGACTCTAAACGTAGCGCTTAGTACTCACGAATAGCTTGCCAGCCTCTCTCGAAGAGCGGAAGGAGCTTCTTTGCTGTGGGCGACTCGCAACCTCTTCCCATGTAATTCCTAGCCTGTAGGTTGCAGGCTTTTGGCCGACTTGACTAGGAGAAATAGCGTTTTGTCAAGTTGGCGCTGCAGAAGCAGGGAGCTTTTCCCCTGGAACCACATGCGTTTCTGGGAAGCCCACGGTCGCTTTTGGTTCGCGTTTATTTCCCTATCCACATGGTGCGACGCGCCACGTGCCCTCGCGACCAAAAGGGAGGAATCCCTTAAAGAGGGAAGTCCGTGGATTTAACTTATGAAACCCATTAAATTTTCTCAAACTTATCTGGACCGAGGAGATTTGTTTTTATTGCTCCACTATGTATCGTGAGCCAAAAAATTCCTTTGATAGTTTGATACACTGAAGAAAATTGTGTGAACTCTCCACGCAGAAGAGTCTAGCGCAAACTTTTTTGGAGGCAGCTTTCGATTGCTTGTTTTAGATTTCTTATTCGGGCGCAACCGGTTATGATTCTTCCTTCAGCAATGTGATGACCTACGGAGAATTCCGTGCACGCTACCCTGAGGTCCGCGAATTTTCATTATGATTCTGAATTTTTATTGCTTTTACGGCACATTATTTATTCGTGTAATTAGTCATCTGTTCATCCTTTCGTCCCTCATTTCACCAAACTTTTGAGCAGCACGCCCATTCTCTTTCGTGAGCCTTCAGCTCTATCCAAGATTTTCGTCACACCGCACTCCTTCGTTATTGTGGTCCTTTGTATGATTGAATCCATATCTCGCCATTACCACAATATGAATTCATGAAATTCTTTTATTAGCAGCCGAAATTTTTTATTCAGGTACGATGGCAGCTATTCTTCAACGAAGAACTTCGTTCGAGTGTCGGTGCCTTTAACGACGACATGATGGTGAATGTAGCTGATGCTGGCTATATTGATGGCCTATCAGCGATGCAAAAACAATATCACTTAGGTGAATCACTTCACTTGTTTCGAAATTTCCATTCATTTATAAATCTACTAATTTTAATAGGCTTTTGCTCGCATCACCCTTTTCTCACCCTGCGATTTATAACCTCATTGCCGAAATGTTCTGCTCCGATGCGCAAGAAGAACATTGTTTATTAGCACAAGCATACTAGTTGAGTAGTTCGCATATTCATTACGGAGACGAAGCAAAGTGTGAATCAAGGTTATATATCTCTTCTGTATAAAAACAAACAAGCAAATCTTTTTTACAATCTGTGGAGGACGTTGGTTTGAGTTGTGGATAACGGGGAATGCAGTAGTAAGGGCTCCTGGATACACTAGCCACTTTTTGCGTATAGGTTTTTATTATCCATATGCTTCTGATAAGAGAAGCAGTCACGACGAACAGAAAATGAGCTTGTGGAAAATTTTAGTTTCACCTACAAATAGGTTCACCTATTAGTCGTAGTGGCAGATCTTAATATGGTCGAGTTATAACTACGATTCATGTATGCGGTTCAATCAAAAATCACTTGATGTGGCGATTGGTGTCGTCGTTTGATCTGACCGATATCTACCAGAGCTGTATCGTCGTCCTTCTCAGGAGTCCACTGTATTGGGTGCCACACACGAGGTAGAGTTCACACATTTTCTTCTGAATTGGCATTTTCACAATCACGTTCTGACCATGTTGCAGCATCTCATCATATTTTGGTGGTGAGTTACCTTGAATATTATAAAAATCAATATTTTAGGTTAACTTTAGATTCGATAACGTAAAATTTTTATGCGTTCGTAGATAAGTGTAAACTAGAATCCACCTATGTGAATAGATTGTCTGGATTACACTACTGACAGCGCGTCTAGGCACCGTAGTGTAGGCGCAAAAAGCGCGATATGGTCTTGTTAAAAAGCTCCGTTTTGATTCGCCAAAGAAATACTCATGTAGTACAATGGTGCCTGACAAAGCATGCAGTGTTATTACGATCAATTCTGTGCTTCCTGGGAATCGAATACTACAACCTTTCTGAAGTCTACACACTAATTGTTTTTAAGAGGATATTTTTATCGTCGTGATACATCACTATATTCTTGCAAGTCACGATGTAGGTCGGGCACGCATTCGCTCACCTTTATAAAGCTTCATGCAGATGAATGAATTGTGCCCGGACAAATGAATGTCTAGCATTTCATTTCGTTATCCAGAATAGTGTTTTTTTTTCGTTGCCTTTCAGATTCCACTATGGAAACACTGCATTGATGAAGTCGTCGGTAAACTCGCCGAGCCACTTCTTTGGCTAATGTATTTAGTTTCTTTCCGATCGAGAACAGAAATAATGTGAGCACAACAAACTTTGTAACATCGGTTACCTTAAAAGGTGTTCAACTTAAAAATTATTATATATATACATATATATGTATATACACATACATACATACATACATGCATATACTCACCTTTGTTTCATTTCTTTTCATTTCGCTTACCGGCGTGTTTGCTTCCGCAACTAGATTTATAGCTCTAAAATGAATTGTCAGCGATGTACCTTAATGCGCAATGAAATTGATTTCGATATGAATGCGAATGAATTCAATTCGAGGGAAAAAGAGGGCAACACAGAAAAGATGAAGTAGAGTTAATTTAAAAAGACAGGATTTTATGCTCAAAGTATTTGATGAATTTTCGTAGTCGCTATTAGCTTTAGCAATTTTTAGGCCGAAGAAATGACAGCAGATCTGAAACGATCAATGGAACGTATTATTCTGGAAACAGATTGGTTGGACGATATGGTTAAGAAGGCGGCGCTAAAAGAACTGAAAAATATGGGCGTCAAAGCAGGGCAAACAATTTGGAGATAGGATACCTTGAAATGAACTCTGACTGATTTACAGAATTCCTAAAATGCTGGAAGATGAAGAAAATGTGCTAAATCCTTATAAAGGAGTATAGATGAAAGCTGATCGCTACTTCGACAACGTCTTGCAGTTAAAGAAAATGGCAGTAAGGTGATGAGTACAATAAATGGAAAATTTATTGAAAGATTATCATACGTTTCGAGTGCTTTCTTAAGAGCGCAGCTCAAATTTCAATATGCCAAAGAATCATTTTTGAGCCACGCATGTTATGTGGTCTGTTTGGCACTCTGTGCGCGGTGGTAATTCAACTGGATATAGAGTGTTAAACGTTCGACGTAGCTAACTCTTAGTGTGGGGAAGGAGCACCCACATAGATTTGCAAAAGACGAGAATGGGTAAGTGCCCAACTGACGAGATCGTAAGATCAAAACACGTGTATCGGGCTCTATAAGTTACCCCACCTTCAATAGACAGCATGACATGCGTGGCTCAAAAATGATTCTTTAGCATATTGAAGAATTGCTTGACAGCTCATCGCAATGTGTTTGAGGTGCACCATTATGTCAAAACTATGTGAACTTAGGTTTTTCTTGTGATGGAATGATCTGGAGGACCAAAAGAACTGAAACAGTATTCTACTACCAGAGCTCAACTATAATATGCGCTGCTTCTCAGCGTTTAAGATAGAAGGATAAAGAACAAAGCTCTCAGCGTTGACCACTTCCTGTGGAATGCAATATGCATTCATCTTCAATTTCCAACTTCGTTTCACAATGATTCAGTGCATCTTCGACTTTCACAGTGACTCGCGGTGGCCTCCCGCTTTGTCGAATCAGTGCTACTTATCCTCCCAGGCAAGTCTAACACCACTCTCGTATCGGTTTACCGACTCCGGAAGGATGGATGGCTTGATGAGCCATGAACGCCGGATCAAAGCCTTTCATTTGATCGATTTTCTTGGAAAAATGATATACGAAATATATTAGAAGATGACTCTGGTTTTCTTCTGAGCTGAAAAACATTACAAATATATTAGTGACTTATTTCATTGAATTTTTTCGCGAGAAAGAGTCAGAAAGACGGCCACAAACCATTTCAGGAACGAATTTTATCAACTTCACAATCCTCTTTCTAAGGACGACAAATGGGTTGTAAATGTACTTGATGTCGGTGCTTATCATTATCATAGTAGAGATGAAATAAATCAGTACATTTTTGAACGATTCATTACTGGGCACGATGCAAATTCAAAGAATTTCTATCATAAACCATAATCCTCCAATCTCTTGTGAATATGAAAGAGCTAACTTTTTATATGAATAGGAGATACTGATAGAGAAAACATTCTTAGAAATACTCTGATTTGAATGAGTTTATATCCAGACTTTCTTAAGTTTTTCCTTCACCGATTTTGCAATTCCGGATGTTCGTACCGGGAGCTCCTTTACCTGTTAATTATGGGGTCATTGGCACCGTGATCGGGCATAAAATCACTCACGGCTTCGACAATAAAGGTGAGCATCTAAAAAATTGACATGAACTGGATTCAGGTAAATATAGAAAAAATTTCTCATGAGCACAGTACGACGAAGTTGGAAATGTGTGATCATGGAGGGATCGAAGTGCGTGGGCGACGCTTATGAAAAAGATGCAGTGCTTCGTGATGCAGTACGGCAAGAAGGTGGTGCCAATAATAAAGAAAAATGTGAGATATGTGGTAATTTTGATGTGAATAAAAACTGACGAAATAAAATAATTATCGTGACGAAGATTTTAAGGTTAATGGGCATCTGACAGTTCAAGAAAATATAGCTGATAATGGTGGACTGCGAGCAGCATATGAAGTGAGGACCACTAAAAACTTGTATTAGTTAACGATTCCATTTTTTCATCTAGGCATACAAAATGAGATGTTCTCATGAGGAATGCACGGCCTTACCGCAAATGTCATCGTTTACACAGGAGCAATTATTGTTTGTTGCGTTTGGTAACGTGAGCCATTTCCCCGTTGTCGCCTTCAGCGACTCATTGAAAATTTTCAGACTTTGATGACTGAATTCTCACACTTTAATGAATTATGCAAAATCATTATTTAGATATGGTGTCAAAACCTGAGGTCTTCAGTAATAAGCCAAATTATGGAAAGCAGCTCACATGCACTCTGGAGGTTCAGGTGAGTATATTTAGCTCTCCGACTAATCCGGGACATTCACAACCTTCTACCTGCCATTTCATCAACTGTGGTCGTCTCTGACACAGTAACTACTGGAGTGCGGCTGAATTCCAAGCCTCAAGTTCAACTATTGGCAGCCCACTTCACTTCAATCCATTAGACTTTTCGTTTTCAAATTTTTGCTGGAGAACCGTAAGCAACGATTTCGATAAAAAATTTGTCGAGATTTGAGCTATCGAATAATTACTCCACCCATTGACCTCAGTCTGGCAGACAAGCAAACTGAGTGCGAAACATAGTAATATTTTTATTACTGCAACACAATAAGAATAGCTTTTCATAAGCCAAACATGCTAATGAAGTTGCCCAGATTAATCTTCGCGATTGCTTACTGAAGGTCTGAGGATAATGTTTTCTTAAAGAGATTTTCCTTAGAAATTTGTCTGTACAAATGCATACAATCCATCCCAAAATGGTTAATATTGAGACATCAGTCTACCCATACAAAAATCATCCTTTTTAGGACTAACGTGCGACTTCAAAACTTTCCTCCGTTTGCGAAAGTTTTCCAATGTCCGGTAGGGAGCCTTATGAATCCACGCAAGAAGTGTCGAGTATGGTAGCTCGCAGATGGAACAGCTTTGAATGAAGAAAAAATTGTCTAGATTTATTTTAAATGGAAGTTAGCTAAGAAATTCTACTGTGTACAATTGGATCTATGAAGTTACTATCCAACAGACTTCAGTACAAACTTTCTTCTGGACCTCTATAAAATTTTCAATTCCTAATGTATGTCGACAATGCAATGCACCTCCAAAATGGAATCGCATTTCAATGCGCAGTGTAAGGTTTGACAACATGTAATTACCTTATAACTTACTTTCGGGTGTTTTCTTAAGAACACGTTGACTCAAATGCCAACTATGAGATATTTTGAAATGTGAGCGTGATCTTAAGGAAAGACTCGAAATGAAAGGTATGATATATTAACCAGCTAAGGGCAGTCGAGAGTACAACGCTGTCCATTTAGTGATAATTTAACTTAGAGGACGGTGTTAAATGTTCTTCGGCGCCTACTCATAGTATAAGGACTGTGCGCCCCGAGAGGAATGGCAAAAGACGAAGGGTACTGCCGCAGACTGATGAGACTGTCAAAGTCAAAACACGTGTATCGTGCTCTATAAATTTGCCCTATAACAGACCACATTCCATGTTGTCACAAATAATATTTCTGAGATATATTCTATAACTCAGTGATGTAGAGTGATGTGCAGAACCTTTTCGTCAGGTGGAACTCGAATGCACATCTCACTCTATCCGGCAGTGCGTGCTCTAACTCGTTGCACTACTGACGCTCATTTTGCACACCACTCCTTCTGCGCTACGACGAATCTATCTGCCAGCGGCCAGCCGTCAACGGCCTGGCCCGGGTAGTCGGTATCGACATTGAAGTCCAGTCACGCTGACAGATATTGTGTAAAGAGTGGTGTGCGAACTGAGCGTCGGTAGTTAAACGGGTTAGAGCACGCGCTCCCGGATAGAGTGAGATGTGGATTTGAGTCCCGCCTGACACAAAAGTTTTGCGCATCACTCTACATCACTGGACATATTCATAACATCATACCACCGCTAAAAGCGGTTTGAGGAAAAAAACTTCCTTTTATAACCGTTTAGGCATACTCCAACCATAAAGAGCCTTTCAGAGTTTTTCTTCAAATTTCGTCCTTTGCTGATAAAAAAAAAGTTTTTTTATTGATGAGGAAGGTCTGTAATCATACGAAACCACAACGTTGTAAACACTACGTACTCCACTGGCCTGGTCAATCGCGGCGACTGCCACGCGAGCGACCAACTCGACACCACCTTCTTTCAATTGCCGGCTTGAAGGACTTAAACGTATCTTATTATTACTTGGATGTTATCTAATGTGCCTAGCACTCTGGCATCAATTTTTCGACCTTGGAGGGATTGAAAGGCTTGGTAAGCTTAGGGATTCAAAAAATCTACCACTGAGACAACATCGCAATGTCGAATCGCTGATGTAGACGCTTGACTTGAATTAATTCTACTTGACGATAGCGGAGCCAGGGAAACGTTGGCCACGATAAAGATTAATAACAAACCAGTGTATCCTTGCCAGTAAAATAAGACATAGATCAAGAATAACTATTAGGGATGTTGAAACTTGAGCGTGAGCAAATAAACACGAAACAAGAGGTATGACTGATTGATACCAGTCAAGAGCAATTAAGCGTATAACAGTGCTCATTTAGTGATATTCCTACCTAATTGTGCGTATAAATAGTATGTCTGCGTCTCCTCCATATAATGGGATCGAGATGCCCGAAAGGAATTGGCTAAGACGAAGTACTGTGCATCTGACGAGGCTGCCAAGGCCGAAACACGTGTATTGCACTGTATAAACTCCCGGAAGAGACCACATGTATGGCTCAAGAATAATTATCAGGCATATTGAAATTCGAACGTGCTCTTAAGAGAACATTTGGAACGAATAGTTCAACAAGCGCCCCAGCTAGTGAGGCGACCACATTCGATGGCGCAATGATCATCGATTTTTCGGGCATACGAACGCGTAGAAAAGCTGGCCAAGGAAAGCTTTCTTACATATGCGAATTCAACTTATTTTACCTTCTGCGCTGCAGTAAAGCAGTTCTTTCTTGATATTAGCACAGCGATGGATTCAGAAGCGATTGCGCATCGAATAATCACTAGTAGTCCAAAGAAAAAGCTCTGTCCAGCGAGAAACGTGCACGTCTGCAGTGCAAGAAATCTTCTTCTGCGGCAATGTCGGAAAAGGCTCTTTCGAGAACCGGCGACGTGGGGCTGTAGCCTGAAGTCTCAGCTTGCGAATGGTTACTAATAGTCCTGTGGAATAATCCTCTCCAGGGAATGAGATCGCTTTTTCATTTGTCGCTTCACAACCGTACCTATCAATATACTTAACAATCTTATATGCTTTGCCATATCAGGCGTGATGAAACGCATCTTCTAACGAGGCTGATAATTGGATTCATCAAATTATCCTCAACCCTTCAAACATCTCACATTCCTGTGCGGAGGTGAGTTTTCTCCTATAAACCATCTTCGTTATGTGTGTGCCCTATGTGTGCTTAGTTAGGGATTTGCTTCAGAACTGAGCTTACCATAAGTGGTCTTTTCTATAGATACACAGTGACCCGCGTCACCAACGTACTTGTTCCTAAATAAAACATGAATACTAGGCGAACTATATTCTTAATCTGCCTGATAATCATTTTTTGAGCACCGCATGTCAGGGGTCTATCAAAGAGAGCTGACTTATAAAGCCCGATACACGTGTTTCGATCTTGTGATCTCGTCGGTCGGGCAGTTATGCTTTCCCGTCTTTTGCTAATCTTCTGTGAGTGCTCCAATCCCCACACTAAGAGTTAGCGACAACGAACGTTTTACACTCTATGTCCAGTGCCATGCATTTTCCTTGTGTGCTCAGGTGAACGCAATTTACAGTGATTCGAATAACTTGTTCAACATGCTGATGAAGTTCAGTTTGTACTCACCTAATCGTATTCTTCAGTAGATTAAATGTGGAAGTTCGTTTTCCATATACAGACTAATTTCACACTTAACCAAGATAATATACAAGCAATATTCACTTTCGACTAGAAGTGCGTAGTTACTATAGCTAATAATTTGACAATTCTAAGATTCACCAATGGCAAAGAGGCATCATAATTTGTAAACATGCGCTTCAAGAAATGGTAAAACAGATTACAAGAGATTTCAAAATATCACTAAACCCGGTGTTTAAATCTCAGCTGTCCATAAGAGAGATGTGAAGGGAACAGTGGAATGGAAGGGCACTTGGGGAGCCGCTAATGCATATTGCTCTTACAGGCCATCCACAACAGCTGCAAACATCCACCATATCATTTATATGGTATAACACGCTGGAGCTTCAAGTCTCCGTTCCGATTGTTTTACTCACTCTCTTTATATTAATATATTTCTCCAAAAAATAATGGGGATAATCCTTCTTGAACTTCTTGGTTTTTTTATTGAGTCAGCAGTTCATAATACCATTTGCAGGGCTAACGACCTTTGTAGTACTGCTCTTAACGATATTTTTGTCAATGTTTTATTGATAAGGGGGTATCTAGCGCACTGGCTATAGTCCATCTGATGCTCAAGCTTGCATCTCGGTCTTCCTTTCATTTGTTTGGAATCAGCAAAGTGGTACAAGTTTAGCTTAGAACAATACTAACACTGATGTGATACAACGATAGCCACGTGAGGCCATCATCAATTAGGTTAGATTCGAGTAGCACTGAAGATATTTGAGAAATTCAGTGCAACGCTAAAACCTCAAAGATCGGTTGACCCAAACGCTCTATTCCTCACCATTATCTACTTGTCAAAATGGATAGATAAAGCACTTCCAAAACGCGCAACCATGTTTAGTCCAAGCTTCGAACACTTAAAAGAAGAAATAGCAATGACAGAGCATGCACAGGTCAACAGATCAAGAGTACTCAGTGTTCATGATTTACATTTGAGCTCACAGTTAGTTCTGCCCTGCTTTGCTTCCTTCAGAAATTGAATCAATATTCATGTGATCACTAGTATGGAACCACTGCATTGTGTTATAGTACGAGTTATACAAATTTTTACAAGTTTGGATAATTTCGTAATGATTCGTGCTGTTGTATCAAGTGATCTGCTATCAGGTACCTCAATTTGCCATTATCACATATTACTTGCGGAATCTTCAGTTTTTTTTTCAAATACCAACTCACCTAGTCATTCAATCAATTTGTCGGCTGACAGCGCGCATCATGTCGCAAAGCTTATCTTCAACCAGGTCGCCGTCAGGCAGCCAAGAGCTTCATGGAAGGCATTTTTGGTTAGCTTTTAGTTATATCACCATCAATACATCTGGTGCCCGCATTACTGAAGATCTTTTCTAATCAAACAGCTGAATTCTCGGTCACATGTCTCACACATTCCCCTTATGCTAACAAAATAGATTTCATTGAACGCTATAAATGAGCGTGCTTGCGTCGAGCACTCAATATGACCATCAAACGTAACGCCGGTCTACGTAGAGCAGAGCGATGAATTTGGAAAACCTCTCAGAAGTGTTGTAAATGTAGCAGAAAAAATTATGCGACTCTGCGACCACCATTTCGACTGGACACTTTTGTTGATCATTGAACACACTTTGATTGCTGAACACCGCTTGAGGGGATGAGCTAAGATCATTCCGAATCATTATAACAAGAGCGGAGATTTAACAACTCAACTGAGTTAAGGAAGAAACAACGAATATTTTGCCTTCTTCATGTAGGAGAACAAATGAAGAAAAGACCGCTTTCTGTGGACAAAGGCTGTCCATTGTAGTTTTGATATTCATCCTTTTAATATTTATCTGAAATCTGAAATCTCCACCTATTGCGCTATGTGCATCTTTTCAATCAAAAACCCATTTATAACTCTTTTGTGTTTTATTTGCGCGTCTTTGTCGCAGGATGGAGCTCTTCTTTTGGACTATTAGTAATCGTTAGATAGCCTCAGCTTTTAGTTCCAGCTTAACAATTCCAACCCTGCGCATAATTTCTAGAAAAACCATCTTACTGGAGTGTAGTAGGGAAAACATGATCAACTGACACACGCGGGCGTTTGTTTTTCGGCTAATCTATGAGCTGGGTGGGGAGATGTGGTACTGTGGCTGACTACGGTTTCGGTTTTAACTCGGTGATCGATTTATGGCGCATAGGCGATTCATATTTGATATGGGAATTTGTTCTTAGACTAGGAGTTATTTCTCCACTTTGAAACAAACTCCAAATAAAACGTATGATTCTGATACAAGACCGCCCTGCACGTCTATATGCTTTTCGTTCATCAAAGAGTAGTAGTACAAGTACGCAGCCTGTGTGTAACATGAGCTTATTTGAATGCTGCAGCGATTTAAAGAGGTCTTCTCAATAAAGAAGCTTGTTTCGCTGTAGCTGGAGATTTAGCTTGTCGCCTATTTACTATTTATCTTATGAAAGCCCATATCCAGCGAAAGTGGTCGCTTCTTTATTTGCTTCGGACAAGAGTATTAGTCACAATTCTGATGGATGTAATTTTGAGGAAAGTTGAACTTTTCTTCTAGGACTGGATAGCATTCTCTAGCAATTAGTAGTGTTTTGAGTAGATTCCATCAAAGAAGCTATCTCGTAGACTTAGTAAGTGCGATAGATGGTATCTCAATTTCGCACTACCCGTTTGTTTAATGAGGTAAGGATTGCGCGGTGAACAATGATGAACGCTGCTAATAATCAAAGTTGACCTCTGGCCACTTGCACAAACGCTTTCTTAAGAATCCACAACTGACGCTTTACCTTAGCTATACCTAGGAATCCAAGGGTATTGCCTCCATCATTAAGCCACTGCATCTGTAAAGGACACGAACACCTCAAGCGATGATCGAGACAAAACTTGAAATTTTCTGATGATTATCATTTCCGATGAGGCGAAAAAAGAAAGTGGATGCGGAAAATGCGCGGATCCACACCATATGTGTTGACCGTCTTCCAAGAAAAATTGTCCAATATTAAAATAAATTATAGGAATTCAGTGGATCCACGATTCAATGGACTTCAGCCTTTGGAAATCTTCAAAAACTGGTAGTTGTTGAACTATTCCTTTCAGGTGTTTTCTGAAGACCACGTTCAAATTTTAGTTTACTTCGTGATAATTTTTATGAAGCCTGCCTGATCTGTCATGAGTCGCTTATACACTTGTGCTTAGGCCTCGACAAGCTCATCAGTTGAGCAATGCCTTTTGTTTTAGCTAATTCTATTAAGCAAACCCAACATAGAGGGACGCGGATGTGCTATTCACACATGCTATCATGTCAAAGAAGTCACTAAATGTCACTGTTGTAAACTTGATTGATATCGTCTGGTTTTTGTAAAATATCATACCACTCGTTCCGAGTGTATTCTCAAAACCGCGCTCAAATTTTAGTATGTCTAATAATTTTTTTCAGCCATTCATGTGGTCTGTTATGGACACTTGTATAGTGCAACGCACGTGTGTTATTTGGATTGGCTCCCAAGAGGATTGGCTAAGACGAAAGGCATTGTGCAACCGACGAAGTTGTCAAGGCCAAAACACGCGCGTATTGCACTGTATAGGTGCCCAATGACAGATCAGATGCATGGCTCAAAAAATAATTATTAATTAGATTGAAATTTGAACGTGGCCTTCAGATAACACCTAAAACGAATTATTCGACAACTACCGTTCCTTAAGATTTCCTAAGGCTGAAATCTATTGAATCGTGGAACCACTGTATTGCTATACATTATTGCAATATTGGAGCATTTCTCTCGGATGATGGCCAGCACATATGGTGCGAATCCGCGCACGTCCCGCACCCACTTTTTTTCTTCGCTTTATGCATGATAATCATCAGAAAATTTCATGTTTTGTTTTGATTACCATTTGAGGAGTTCGTGTCCTTTACAGATGCAGTGGATTTATGATCAAGACAATACCCTTGGATTCCTAGGTATAGCTAAGGTAAAGCGTCAGTTGCGGATTCTTAAGAAAGCGTTGGTGCAAGTGGCCAGAGGTCAAAACTTGATTATTAGCAGCGTTCATCAATGTTCACCTCGCAATCCTTACCTCTTTAAACAAGCGGGCAGTGTGAATTTGAGATAACATCTATCGCACTTATTGAGTCTGCGAGATAGATCATTGATGGAATTTAATCAAAGCATTACTGATTGCTTAGAGAAAGCTATCCAGATCTAAAAGAAAAGTTCAGCTTGAGTGCGCACTCAGCCCCGTGGAGATCGCAGCATGCATAATCATTTTTGATAACTATATCAAAAGATCGACTGCTTTTGAAACCCCCCAAAAAAACCTTCAATATAATTCCAAAAAAGAATGATTTAAGCTCAAAAAGGGGGTTGGTACGCCCAGGGTCATACACCGGTGTTTCGGAGGTACGTCCTCCTCGTCAGTGACCCCCGCCCCACATTCAGCCCTGCATTGAAGCAAGGAGGGAGGCGTATGTGGTGATGGAACAGTGTACTATGACACTGTACCATCGCCACCTTTCAGTCGATAGATTTTTGCTGTTAGATCAAAACTATATCAAAAGATCGACTGTTTTTGAAACCCCCCAAAAAAAAATTTTTTTGAAAAATTTTTGAAAAACATTTTTGGTAAATTATTCAGTGTTATTCAATTTTTACTCACCAAGATAACTTTTGTCTGAATCTTGTCTAGAACTACAGATTATCAAAACTGAAGAATCTTAATGTCGTCTCCTAGGCACATTGCAATTCTATTGATTGAGTGCCAAATTCGCTATAATTGCGTAGCAAACCACCATTTTCCTCTAATAAGTCAGATTTAGCTAAGCCAAAAGCATGTGAGAAGGTGGAAGATATTTTGTTCTATCAAAGCTATACAAGAGTTCTAGATATTTTTGCAAAGCGGAGAAAACAACCTTGATTAAACAACGAAAATTACTCAGTTCGCTCTGCGCGCATCGGTTTGTATACCGGCCCCTTAGAGGTCAGTGATAAATATCTATTTCTCTGCGCAATAAGTGCATCTATTATTTTAGCGCTTTTGATGTGATTACAGAAGAAAAGGTTTCGAAAAACAAAGCGCAAAGAATGGCAAGAGAGATGAGGCTGTCTATGGGTTACAAAAGTTTGTACAATCATTTTTGAGGTAATCAGTCCTACAAGCTATGATAAAATCACCCTATTTCTATTCTTGATAGGCAAAAAAGTGCTTGCATAAGCAACAGAAAGCGCCATAGAGAGATTCTCGGCGACTTCACAACTACAATGCTCCCATTGAGGAACATAAATGGTGAGGAATAAAGATAGTTATAATGAATAAAAAAATAAACCTCTAGATATTCAATTGTTCGTGCACAACGCATTCGACTCCATTGTTTCTATAGTGACTTGCACGATTCCAGTAATGTATCACGTCGATATTTTGTCCTTCCAGATAGCAGCAGTGTGAAGATTCCAAAGGACTTCAAGATTTGATGTCCAGCGAACACAGGATTCAACTAATGACACTATGTGCATTGCCAGTAACCACTGCACTACACCTTCGTTTCTTAGACGGATGCAAACGGAATGAAACGAAATCCATATCATGGCCTCTACACCTGCACTGTAGTAATTAGGCAAGCAGCCAACAGAGGAATCCAGGCGACCTATTTAGATAAAGAAATGTTGTTCATCGCTCTCCACGAATACATATAAAACTCTCTCTACCAATTCTAAAATTTTTCAACACCCTGAATTTGACAAAATTCGAAACGGCCCTACAGCTGGAAGGAGATGAGATACCATAAGTCAAAGATTTTGCGCACTGTCACAGCATGCCCAGAATTTGATCATACTCTGGCCAATTCTAATGAGAACGAATGAATCCTACCTCAGTGGTGTTACCAAACACACTGGATCGGAACTCTTGGGAAGGACGACGATACCGCATGTGTAGGAATATATATCAAACGTCGATACCAATCGGCACATTATTGATTTTCGATGGAGCTGCATGAGGCAAAGCATGAGTCGTAGTTATATTTTGACAGTATCAATTAATGATTTGATACTAGTGATATGTCAGAGCGCAGGTGGCGCACTAGTTAGAGGTACGCACACATCGTCAGTGCTTTGATCTCGCGCTCATAGCTCACCGAGCTATATACCCCTCCGACCTCGGTAAGTTGGTTTCAGACTGGTCCCATACTTGTTTAGAAGGATAAGCAACAAAAACTCGATGAGGCGGTGGGCCACCGCAACTCATTTAGCAGCCGGATATGCACTCAGTCGTGTCAAATGGACTTAAAAATTGAAGAAGAATGCATGGCGCCTCACTCAGGCATTGATCGACGCCGAAACTTTATCATTTATCCTTTAATTATCACCTGCATCGCCTGCCGTCCGTTGATCGCCGAGTGACTCGAGCGGGTACCAGCAACACTTCCATTTTCCCTATGCCACCCAGGAGTAGCCCAGTGGGTCGGTCCTCCTAGCTCTAGGGATTTGCTGAGCATCATATCTTTTTCTAGGCTTTTAATGAAGAAATCGGACCATCGAGTCGGTGGTCTTCCTGTGGAGCGCCTGCTATCCCGAGGAATCCAATCGGTAACGGCTCTCTTCCATCGGTTGTCGTTGAAGAGCATCACGTGTTCGACCTACCCTATTTTCGACAGCCTGGAGTGTAAGACGGCATAATTGACCTTCGATCGTTAACGTGAGTCAGAGCTTCGGATCCTCTCTCTCATTTTCAAGATAAGGGGTAGTTCTGGCATCGGCCTCGCGACTGCGCGTTGAATTACACCAAGTGATCCCTCATCATGCTTACGTAGCAACCAGGTTTTTGCTGCATACTTTGAGTCAAGAATAATCGTCCAGGCGAAAATGTGGGCATGGTGTAAGATGTTTTTCGTTTTCTTCACTACGGCATCTGTGCTTTCGAGCGCTCCTTGAATCGCTTTTTTCCTTTTGCTCAACACTGGCGCTAGATCACGATTACTTCATGACCTGGGTAGACATAATTGGAGCATTTGTAGATGCTGGTTTCGCTGAGGGTGTAAGGGCATTCGAAGTTAATTCGTTCCTCGTAAACTACGTTCTTCTTAGATTCAGTCGACGCTCAGTCTTCCCACAGGCGCTGTCGGAATCGGCATATGCCACTGCAGTCATTATATGACTGCTTCGCGAAAGTGAAATTAAAATGCTCCACTGACTTACTTTCTGTTTATCGTGATTACTTTTCATATCACCTGAAGTGTTGATGTTGGTGAGGCTCACCCTACACTTGATTCTTATGCATGAGCGATTTTTATGAGGATTCACGTGAGTTCCAGCACATCTAGCATTTGACTGGCTTTCAGGTTGACAAGACTTTTCTTTGGTATGGTTAGACGTCCTTAATCCTACGCTTTCAGGTATGCACAATTTTGATTCAACGGCCCTTGCAGATTGAAGAAAGCACTTTCACCATGCAATAAAGTTTCTTTTCTAATGAAGGCGATGGTTGATTGGTTTACTTTTTATCTTTTACGACTGAATGCATGTCTAGCACCTAAATTACTTGCGGTGGCCTACCGCCGCATCGAGTCGATGCTGCTTATCCTCCCAAACAAAATGAGAACAGTCTGAAACCAACTTACCGAGCCCGGAGGGGAATATGGCTTAGTTAGCTATGAGCGCGAGATCAAACCAGTGACGCTGTGTGCGACAGAAAACACCTCTAACTACCTTGTCACCTGCGTTCTGGCATATCATTAATATCGGATCATCAATTGGCATTTTCAGGTAAATCATAACTACGACTCATAATTTGCCACATGCACCTCCATCAAAAATTACTTAATGTGGCGATTGATATCGACGTTTGATATATATCTACACATGCGTTATCGTCGTCCTGCTCAGGAGTTCCGATCCAGTGTGTTTGGTAACACCAGTAGTGTTCATTTATTCTCATCAGATATTGGCCATATTACGGTCTCATTCTGGGCATGCTGTGACAGTGCGCAAAATCTTTGACGTATGGTATCTTATCTCCTTCTAGTTGTAGAGTCGCTACGAGTTTCATGAAAATCAGGATGTTGAAAAATTTTGGATTCGGTAACGAGAAATCTTTATGTATTTGTGAAGAACCATGAACAACAATCCTTTCATGTAAATAGGTCGTCTGGATTACCCTTTTGGCTGCTTGCCTAATCATTAAAGTGCAGGTGTAGAGGCAATGATATAGATTTTGTTTCATTCCGTTTGCACCCGTTTAAGAAACGAAGGTGTAGTGCAGTGGTTACTGGCAACGCTCATAGTGTCATTAGTTGCATCCTGTGTTTGCTGAACATCAAATCCTATAGTCCTTTGGAATCTTCACATTGATGCTATCTGGAAGGACAAAATATCGATGTGATACATCACTGGATTCGTGCAAGCCACTATAGAAGCAGACATACGCCCAGTTTCGTCTACACTGCTTAATGGAGTCGAATGCGTAGTGCACGAGAAATTGAATATCTAGAGATTTATTTTTTAATTCATTACGACTGTTTTTATTCGCTATCATTTAGGTTCCTCGATGGGAGCATTGCATTCGTAAAGTCGCCGAGATTCTCGCCATGTCGCCCTCCATTTCCTATGCAAGCAGTTTTTTTTCCGATCAAAAATGGAAATAAGGTGACTTTATCATAGCTTTTACGTCTCATTAGCTCAAAAATGATTGTATAAACTTCTGCAGCAAATAGGCCACCTCATCTCTCGTTCCATTCTTTGCTCTTTGTTTATCGACATCTTATCTTCTGTAATCACATCAAAAACGCTGAAATAAAAAGATGCACTTACAGCGCAGAGCAATAGATATTTATCACTGCCCCTAAGGGACCGCTGTAGAAATCGATGCGCGCAGAGCGAAGTTGAGCGATTTTCGTTGTTTAATCGAGACTGTTTACTTCGTTTTGCAAAAATTTTCTGGAACTCCTGTAAAACTTTGATAGAACAAGATTTTCTCTACCCGCTCACTTGCTTTTTGCTTAGCTGTATCTAACTTGTATAGAGGAAAATGCTGGTTTGCCACGCAATTATACTGAATTTGATATTCAATCAATTGTATTGCATTGTGCAAAGGAGATAACATTAAGACTCCTCAGTTTTGATATTCTCTAGTCCTAGACAAAATCCAGAGAAAAGTCATCATGGCAAATAAAAATTAGATAACAGTTAATAATTTATCAAAATGATTGTGCATGTTGCGATCGCCACGGCGCAGAGTGCGCACTCACTATTTTTTTTAGTTGTAGCGGCACAATAAGAAATTTTTTTTTTGAAAACCAAACATATCATTGAAATTTTTAAGAATTTTGCTATCGAATATTCATTGAGATTGTGAATGAAATACTTCCAGCGAAATTATTTGAGCGTGAAATAAAATCGTGTTTTTACTAATATAGCAGAATATATGAAACATTTAACAAGTAAATTACACCGTTAAAATTTTCGAGATTCAAGCTACCTAATGATAACTCAAATGCCCAAAAATTATAAAAGCACGCTTTCGGTAATATGGGTGAGTTGGGGAATAACATACCTATTGATCTCCGCAATGACGAGAGCGTGCTTTTCCTACACTTATTCCAGCTATATACTGCAACAAACTCCATCACAAACCTCTGACAGAGGTGTTCAGTTGCAGAAGATGGCAAACTACGTTCATTCAATACAGTCAATGTAGATGCATAATGAGTGCTGGGATCTTACGTTTTTCTACAAGGATGTGGTAATACAGCTGAAAAATGAAGGATTTCGAGGGAAGTAATCGCTCTTTGTATAAAAAAAAACTCTCACAAAAGGTTTGTTCGCGATATTCCATTCATTGTAACGATAGGATACCTCTTAAATATAAAAATTATCCATAACTACCAATTAACCACAGAGTCTATACACCTAAAACATCAAAACGGTGAGTGCTGCAAAATGGAGCTTCTACGATGCGATCCAAAATTCGTTTCTAACGTTTTCCGCTAGGGTTATGGAGGTTTCGGCTTAGTGGATATGGATCAATATGATCTTTCCAGACTCTGAAAAAGGCGACCCGCCGAAAGGTTAGCCACCTCGAATTTTGTATATTCTGGCTTCATTACTGACTGCATTGCTATATGCTTAGCTAATATTCAATAAATAATATCAACACCTCGGAACGGCTGAACGGAAGAAAAATTTATTCAAACTATGTCGAGGTTAATAGATAGTCGGTCTTGGGATTTTCTTCCTTAACTCATCGAGGTGTTGAATCTTCGTCCTTGTTATAATGATTCGGGACGATCCCAGCTCATCCCCTGAAGTGGTGTACAACAATTCGTAATGATCTTTAGTGACGGAGTGACGTGTCAAAAAGGTAGCGCAGAGTTGCGCCATTTCTTCTCCACAACATTTCCGGCACTTTTGAGAGCTTTTTCAAATTCATCTTATGCTTTCTTAGGCCGGCGTTAGTTTGATGGTCGTATTGAGTGTTCGATGCAGGCACGTTCATTTATAGCGTTCAAGGAAAGCTATTTCGCTGAGCATAAGGGAAATGTGTGAGACATGTGACAGAGAATTGCGGTGCTTGACTAGAAAAGATCTGCAGTGATGTAAGCACATGTTCATTAATGGTGATAAAGCTAAAATTTAACCATCTATACCTTCCATAATGTTCTTGGCTGCCCGACGACGACCTGCTTGACGATATGCCTGGCGACATGACGCGCACAGTCGGCCGACAAATTGATTGAATGACCAAAAGTGTTTTTGTTCAGAAATAAATGAAGATTCTACAGGTAGTATGTGATAATGGCAAATTGAGGTGATTGACAACAGATCACCTGATACAACAGCACGAATCATTAAGAATTTCTCCAAACCTGTAAAAATTTGTATAACTCAAGCTAAAACACTATGCAGCGGCACCACACTTGTGACCACTAATATTAATTCAATCTCTGATGAAAGCAAGATATGTGAGCAATCATAATATCTCTGCATTTGATCGAAAATAAACTACTTGCACAAGCATAAAAAAGTGGTATGGCGAGATTCTCGGCTGCTTCATCTATGCAGCGCTCCCATTGTGTAACCGAAATGGCGATGAATAAGCAGATACGATTTTGGATAAAGAAGTAATTTCCATTTGTCTGCCCGTCCGTTATTTATTCGTCTCCACTCCATTGGGCATTGAAGAGCTAAGTGAATGCGGTTCTTCTTGTACGACCCCCACTCCCCTTGCCCCTCCCACCTCCCGTTGGACATAAAGTTTTCATACGTGTTGGTAATTATCTGAAAGCATAATTCTTTAGATGCTGCGCTACAGACCCTTTTATGACGCTGTAATATTCAAAATCATATCATGTTTGGCACTCGCAGCTTGCTCTTACTACTAGTTTGCTGATACTATGAAAAGCATATGAACATGTAGAGAAATGTGTGTATCATCATACTCTTAATATGGGGATTCCTTCGAAGAGGAGAAATAAATTTCAATCGAATAAAAATTCGAACTTCACATGTGACCTGACGAAGCTGGACCGGTCGATTGATAGCACTGAATGCGCGGCCACCAGATTCGCGACCTATATAAGCCGCTAAACAAGCACGCGGAATATATGAAACTCGATTTTATTTCCCTTCTACACTGCAGTGAGACGGTATATCCAAAAAAATAAGCAGAGTCTTGAGGTTGTGGGGATTCACCGGGTTACCAAAACTATAAAAAAGCACCGATTGCGAAATGCAGTTTACTTTTCATTCTTATAAAACACTAAGAAGTTCGTTCAAAAAACCAAAAACATTACTGGAATCCTTGACATTTGATGCATCATTTCGTTTTTGAAATTCTAAGAGAAAGGCTCTGGTGAGCGAGAAATCTTTTAATGAGTAAAAAATTTTATTCATGCTCTTTCAGCGCAATAACAAGGCCTTTTTGAAGATGAAATACATTATTCAAATTCTTTTGATTTAAGCTATCGAATGATTATTAAACATTAGAAACTATCATAAATACGTTTTTCTCAATGGATCGAAGTGAGTAAAGGATAGTTCAAGTAATATATTTTTGAGAAACCCAATTCTTTGGCTGCTACAGCGTAAAATTAGGTCCACCATAAAGACCGAATAGATTGTTGCAATTCTTAAGATTTGTTGTATCGATTGGATAGTGAAACTCCGAAAGACAAGCCTTGGGTGAGCAAGAATTCTTTTAATAAGATACAGAATTTTATTTTTGCTTTCAGCGAAATAGGAAGGTTTTCTTCAAATATGACCATACCAATGAAACTGTTTTGATATGTACTTTCGAACGATTGTTTGAACAATAAAAAAGACTAAGAAGTACGTTTTTTACAAGGGGTCGAAGTGGCGCTTAGCTAATGGGAATACTGATCCATGTAGGCCATTATTTAGGTTAGACATGATTCACAATCCTTTTCATGATTAAGGAACAAGTGAAGGAATTGCCCTTTCGCTGCGCAAATTCTTTTCATTGTACTTCCATTGATCAACTGAAGGTTTAAATCTCTGGCTAGCGCTCTACGTGATCAGAAGAAGTTTTTTTTAACGCTCCATTGTGTTTCACTCATGCCTTTTTTGCAGTACAGAGCTCTTTGTTCAAACTGTAAGTAGCCATTCGATAGCGTAATTTCCCATAATTTTGAGGCTGTGCTTATTTTCTGGATATACCTTCTCACTGCAGTGTAGACGGGAAATAAAATCGAGTTTCACATATTCCGCGTGCTTGTTTAGCAGGTCGTGGGTCTGGTGGCCGTGCATTCGATGTTATCAATCGGTCGCTCCAGCTTCGACAGGTCACATGTGAAGTGCGAATTTTGTTATTCGATTGAGAACTTTTCCCCTCTTCGAAAGTAACCTCATATGAAACGTGCGATACTACAAATTTTTTCTGCTTGTCCATATGCTTTTTGTAGTATCAGCGAACTAGCAGTAAGAGCAAGCTGCGAATGTAAATCATGGTATGGTTTTGAATACTACACCGTTATAAAAGGGTCTGTAGCGCAGTATCAGAGAACTGTGCTTTCGAATGATTATTAACACATATGAAAACCTTATGTCCAACAAGGACTGGGGTCGTTTCTCCATTTGTTCTCGGAGTACAAAAAAGAACCGCATTCTCTTACCTCTACAATGCCTACTGGAATGGAGACGAATAAATAGCAGGCGGACAAATGGATGGAATTTCGTTTGTTTGTCCAAAATGGCACCATCTTATTCGTCGCCATTTATTTCCCACAATGGGAGCGCTGCATCAATGAAGTAGCCCAGAATCTCGCCATACCACTTTCTTCTGCTTAAGCAAGTAGTTTCTTTTCAATCAAGGGAGGAAGTAAGGTGCCTGAAAACATATCGCAGCACCGGTTGCTTCAAAGGTAGTGCACAACTTTAGAATTACATAGATATGCTCTTTTTCTCTTCCACTCTTCCAGACACTCTTCGAGTTCATCACTTTTCGTTTAGCAATGTGTTTACATTCGTAATTGTTTCCAAAAATCTGTATTGAATCAGCAAAGATGCACCTGAATGCGCATAAATTGTATCGTGATCATAAGAATCAAAATGAATCAAACTTAAAAAATTTAGAGAGCAACAAAAAACAAATAACGGCGAGCAGGGAAGGATTCTAGAGATACAAATGAATTTCTTACGTAGTTGTTAGCGTTGACGATTTCGAGGCCGAAGAGGTGATAGCAGATCAGAAACAATCAATAGAACTGATTATTCTTGATACAGATTGGATGGACGATGTGGTGAAGAAAAAGCGCTTCAGAAGCTGAAGAATATGGGCCGCAAATTGTGTAAACGAAATAGAACCAAGATATACCTTTTCTTTCCAGTGTTTTCGTAGGACTACGCTCAAATTTCAATATGCAAGGTAGTTTTGAGCCACGCACGTGATCTCTTATAGGGCAGCTTGTAGAGCCCGATATCCGGATTTCGACTTTGACAGTCTCATCAATAGAACGGGAGCCTTCCTCTTTTTTGCCAATCCTCTCGAGAGAAACCAACCCCCTATTAAGAGTAGGTGACGCCAACCATTTTACAGCGTCCACTAAGTGAAGTAGTCGCTGAATGGGCAGTGTTGTACGGACGATTGCTCTTGACTGGCATCGTTAATATAACATATTCTTCGCTTCGAGAGCTTTTTTTTTTTTGAAACCACCCTCAAATTTCCATATGCCTGATAATCACTTTCTGAGCCAAGCATGTGATTTGTTATAGGGCAACTTTTAGAGCCCGATATACGTTAAGATAAATTAAAGTGAACTCTAGCTGGAACACAGATTTTCCAAAATAGTGAAAGATGAAATTGCTATGCATATTTCCTGCAGAAGTGTGCAGAAAAAAAATTAACCGTTATTTCGACAATGTTTTGCAGTTGAAGAAAATGGCAGTAAGGTAATGAGTACAGCAAATGGTAAATTTGTTTGGAGACTGTTCGGTAGATCTTCTTGATTTCTGCGAGACGCTCCGTCAGATTATAACTGCGCAGACACAAACTTTCCCCTGTTGGATTTTCTTCTTTATTTAACCGCTTCTAACGGTGGTATGATGTTTCATATATAATATATATATATATATATATATATATAATATATATATATATATATTATAATATTATATATATATATATATATAATATATATATATATATAAAAGGATAAATAAAAAAACATATAAAACATATATAAAAGGATAAATAAAATATACATATATATATATATATATATATATATATATATATATACAGTGATGTAGAGTGATGTGCAAAACTTTTGCGTCAGGCGGGACTAAAACCCGCACCTCACTCTATCCGGAAGGTGTGCTCTTTCCGTTACACTACTGACGCCCTTTTTCACAACACTCTTTTTAAGCTAGAGCGCGGTGGTATGATGTTTCAAATATATCCAGTGATGTAGAGTGATGTGCAAAAACTTTCGCAGTGATCACTCTACGTCAATGGGTATATTTGAAACACCATAGCATTTCTAGAAGAGATTGAATTAAAAAAAGTATTTCATTCGATCTTTACTACCCAACATCGTTCAGCGCGACTGGGTTCATTGTCGATACCGACTACCCGGGCCGGCCGTTGACGGCTGGCGGCTGACAGAAAGATGCGCTGTAGCGTAAAAGAGCGTTGTGCAGATTGGGCGCCAATAGTGTAACGAAAAGAGCACGCTCTCCCGGATAGAGTGAGGTGCGGGTTCTAGTCCCGCCTGATACGATAGTTTTGTATATCACTCCACATCACTAGCTTTACTGGAATGCTTTGAATGATCACAAAAATTGGTAAAATTATCTGCGATCGGAGCATAACTATAGCATCCGCTGTTTTTCAGTGCGCAAAATATGATACATGGAAATTTGTGTGCTGGAAAGCTGTGCTAATAGATTAATGATTTCCTTCACTATACTTTGTCAGTTGGGGAGGTAGCTAAAACGGACGTTCACCATTTCAGGAAGAATTCAAATTGACTGGACAACCCTATCTTCAAGGACAATTGGATTTTGCCTATGAATTTTGCCAACGTTTATGATGACCCTAGCGAGAATGAAAAAGACCAGTAAACTTTTCAATGATTTATGGTCGGGAACAGTAATATTCTAAAACTTGCAGCATATCATTCAACCTGCTGTGAAGATGGTAGAATTATTTCCTCATGCAAACAGCAAAAATCGTTCAAGATATATTTTAGAAAAGCACTTAATTTGAAAGAGCTATAATCTTATGTCTCTCAAGTTTCTTCAGCTGCCATTTTGGAATTTCCGTTACTCGTACCCAAAGCTCCCTTCTATGTTAATTATGTGGCTATCGGCTCCGCCATTGAGCATGAAATCACCCACAGATATGACGATCAGGGTGGCGATTTTAGTTTGGTATGAGCTGAATAGTTAAGAAAGCATATAGACACATTTTTCCAAGAACATAGTTCGACGAAGGTGGAAATATGAGAGCGTGGTGGGATCAAGGTACGTGGGCAGTGTACCTTAAGAAGCAGCAGTGCTTCATAACGCAGTATGTATGGCAGGCAGATTGAGCCAACAATACAGAAAAATGTGACACTTGTAACATTTTCGACGTGAACAAAAAGTGCTGAATCGAAATAACTTCTGTGCATGAAAAGTTGTAGGCCGATGGTCGTCTATCAGTTGGAGAGAATATAGCTGATAATGGTGGACTACTATCAGCATAGTAAATAGAACCACTAAGGATTTCCGCTGCGGAGCAGGTTCTTTCCCTTTTCGTTCTGGCCTACAAAACAAGATGTCTTCGTGGAGACGTTGTGGCCTCACTCGAGTTGTCACAGTTTTCGACGAAGCAATTATTCTTTGTTGCGTTTGCAAACGTTAGTCTTTTCTCCGCTGTCATCATAATAACTGATAGAAAATTTCCAGACTTCATTGAGTCATTGAAAAACTTCGTAGTTCAATGACTCTTGCAATATTATCGTTTAGACATTCTGCGAAAACGTGAAACCCTCAGCAATAGAGCTTTTCATGGAGCATGACACCATCCGCCTAGGAGGTTTAGGTGAGTGTTATCAGGTCACCTAGTCACCGAAGAACCACATTTAAACTTCCAATTTATCAAATGGTGGTGTTCTCTGTTATGATAATCTCTGGGAGTGTCACCTAAGTCCATGAACCTTTGTTGAGATCAACAATCAGTATTCCATTTTTTACT
This sequence comes from Parelaphostrongylus tenuis, assembly GCA_019055375.1. Classification (NCBI taxonomy): domain Eukaryota; kingdom Metazoa; phylum Nematoda; class Chromadorea; order Rhabditida; family Metastrongylidae; genus Parelaphostrongylus; species Parelaphostrongylus tenuis. The sequence goes on from JAHQIW010004689.1 coordinate 39,317, forward strand.
CTGACCCATTGTGATTTTCGTTTCCTAATTGTTGCCGTAGAAGAATGCACTTTTTAGTAGATTTCAAAACCTTCAATATTAACTTTAAAATAGCCAACCCTTTTGGAACGATATCCATTTAAGTGCACACTTTCTCAATGGGATAGTTTTTCTCCTAAGTATCAAGGAATCACTCAAGAACTCAAATTTCGGCAATTTTGAGGATCTGTTCAGTTTATGAGATTATATTCTTATTGTGATGTGGCAGCGAAGATATATTATATGTCGCACTCTGTTTGGTCTGCAGGGATTTATGGGTGTCTTTTTGGTGAATTGTTGGAGCTCGTTCGATAGTCCAAGTTTTAACGACGATGCAGAACTTGGTCGCACAAAAAGCTCACAGAAAGCGGATCAAAACAAGAACAAGATCAGGGCTTGCACTCGAGTTAGTCAGCTCGGCGCTTGAGCTGCATAGCGGGTTTATTTGGTAATGTGAAAACAGGTCTATTTATGAAACGATAGAACAAAGTCTATTCTACAATCCTCATGTAAAGAACTTTGAACATTCTCAGAAATTAAGGAGAAATTTCTAAATAAATAACGGTAATCGTGCCTATCTCAAATGACGCTCCATTCCGACGCTATAAGAAATAGCTGGCACAGTGTCAACTAAAGGAAATCCGATTTTCGTTGATTATTGGAAAATTTTCAAGCTTGCGACAAATTCAGATTTTTTTACCGACATTGTCGAAGAGAGCTTGCTCCACCGTTCTGTAGGTACTTTTTGTTTCACATTACCGAACAATCACGTTGAGATGTTCGAGCGGAAGGCTTACTATTCCAAGTGCGAAACGCGAGCTCTCTATGTGATCTCTTCTAAAAACAATTCCTGCTATGTTGATTTGAGCTATCGAACGATTACAATTAATTTCGCAATAATTACTCACAGAATCCAGTCGAGCAGACAAAGCAGACTGTGTGGAAGATACTGTTATTTTTGCTACTACAATGCAGTAAGAAGAGCTTTTATCAAGCCAGATACATTGGTGAACTTGCCAGATTTATCGTTTGAATGGTTCCTAACAATTGTAAAAGAAATTTTCGCCAGCGCGAAAAGTCTCCCGAAGTTCGTGTATTCAAATGGGTACATTTTGTCATAAAACGATTAATATTGGGACATTGATTTATACTATACAAAAATCATTCAGTTGAAGGTCAATATGGCACTCCAGAATTTCTCTCCGTTTTTGGGAGGTTTCCAATGTCCGATGGGAAGCCCTATAAATCCGCCCGAGAAGTGTCGAACATGGTAAATGTAGCGATGGACAGTACGGATGAAGAGAAGAATGACTATATCAACTCAGTGAGAGTTAGCAAAGCAAATTCCCACAAAATATGGAAGCAAAAGTTTTTTACTGTTTTATTCCCTTGATTTGTCAGCTATGTGTTACGTGTTTCTCGAACTCTTGGGTACTTTTCGTTTTCAATAATAATAACCGTGTCATCATCGTTCTTTCAAATCTGTCTAGTTTTATCTCAGCGAATGAAATTCCGATATAACTTTTTTGGCTGTTTCTATTCTTATGAGTGCTATTTCGTGGTCGCTTAGATAAAAAGTATTAGTGAGATTCTTGTATTTTACTACAGTACTTTGAATTAATTTGATGATTCTCTCTCTTTTCACATGTACCTGGTTATCGTAATGAGCGTAAATGCTAGAGGTTATTATATGGGTCCTGAAGACAGACAAAACAGAAGATTAGTGCAAGGCTGCAGGAAATTGATCAAAAGCTCTGCCTGTCAAAATATCGAGCCTTTGAATCAGCACAATATGAAGTGTGGGTGTCATGGACCTACCATCAGATCTCACTAGGACACAATGTCATTAACAGAGGTAGAAATTTGTTCTCATACTTTTTTTCTTTCTTGAACGGTACTTGCGCACTTCTACCAACTATAAAAACGATGTACTCGTTATTGCGGATGATGTTAGGTAATCTAATAAGTTTGACACTAGAGCAATAAACACCAACTTAAATAATGTTCTTGAATTACTGGTAGTCATTCAGTAGTCCCTCAATAATCTTGATATTATTAATGCTCAGAAAGGTTTTTAAAACGGCGTACATAGAGCGCTGTTGGAGCAAAAAAAAAATTCATATTTCGCAGTCCAAGTACTCAGCTCATTGCCCGACCTCCTTGCCGGGATTATTAGACAGAGTTGAACAAAAAAATTTTGCACCTATACAATGATAAAACAAAGTAGCCTGTGCCATTCTTATGTAACGAACCTAGACATCTTTTTGGGAAGGCAAAACAGTTTCTTAATTGGTGAAAAAAAATCGCCCGGTTCTTGAATGGCACGCTTTTTGAGGCCGCAGGTGAAGTCGCTGTGCGCAGCGTCACTCATTAAGAGATTTTCCTTCTCAAAAAATTTCTAGGTCTCTGAGGAAGAATTGTAGAGGAGAAATGGCTTCATCGTTCTTTAGGTACGATTTTCCTTCGTTTTACATTGCCATAAACCGGGTACAATGCTCGAGGCAAATTAGCTACTTCAAGTGTGAAAGATGATTCTCATTTGCTCCGGCAGCGCTTTATATAGTCCGCTCGAAAACCGATTTTAGCACCAAAATTGCTGAGGTTCAAGCTATCAAGTGACTACCAGTGATCCTTGTAATCCATGTATATTGGTAAACTTAGCGCTTGTTGCTGTAGTGCGAAAATTTATGAAGAAAGCCTCATTCCAAGGCACGAATTAAGAGATGAAGCATTCTACAATAATTAGGTTAACAACTGAGTTTTGCCGCTTTTCTGGTAATTTTAGTTCAATATCTTAGTATATTTTCAACCTCAAAGAGGTCTTGTATGACACATCTGCTGCTGGACGATGCCCTTATATGTAGGGGCTCAGTCGAACCGGAGGGTATATGGTACTCCTAAGGCTTCATAGAAAGCCGAAACGTACGTTTAGCACTAGATAAATCATGCCAAAGCTCATAAAAAGCCAATAATATGGTATCGGTCATACTGTTCCGAACGAGGTCTAAAGAACAGTGGATAATAAAGTTACTTTCATTGATTACTTACATAGTACATAATATAATATTTATCCAATAATATGGTAACATGTTTGAGCTCGTTATGAGATCTGATGAGAGCACATACACAGTGCTAGACAGGGGCTTGTTTCGCCCATGTAGACTCCTCAGTAGCACAATCTTCTTTAATTCAACCGATCTCCTGAAAGTAGGCCCTCTTATAAAACAATCGACGCCAAACGATAGTTCACCTCAAATCAGGTGACAAAAGTTCCTGGCTGGCACCACAACCGATTGCTACCAATCACAAGCACAAGTCGGGAGGTTTAGTCACCTGAATTATGGGGATTTATTATTCGGCATCCATTCTTCTCTATATTAGAGTATACCCCAGGTTTCGATTGAACTAAAGAAGATTGGGCTACTGTGAAGCCCGCACTGACGAAACAGGTTTCTGTCTAGCGCTGTATAAGTGTTCTTATCAGAACTCATTACGAGCTTAAATATGTTAACATATTATCAGGTTATCATTGCACTGATCGAAATCTATATAAGCGGCAGATAGTGAGGCATAATATAATACGTAAACTAATATTTTATGCAATTAGAACGGATGTTGAATGACGTTTCCACTTAGAAGCTTAGCTGAGAGTAAACCATACCGAGAATGAATACCGTATTGGAGGCTACTAATCGCGACGTGGCAATCCTCTTGACTCACACTAGGCCTAGCGACTTCTTTACTGTGATGAAGACCAGAGGAAGTCACGGCCAAGCTTATCTTGAGACTCTAGTGAATAAATTAATTGAATTAGTAAAAGTTTTCAGTCTCAGTCCTCTTACACAGGAAGCTACAGTCTACAACGTCTCGTGGTGAGACGACTAGTGAGAGGCGATTATATTTCAAACTCAACGCTTATTCATTGGTAGACGTCACAAACGTCATGGGTAGAGAAAAAAACAAGGGCTACCACGATACGTCACGGAGACCTCATCTTGCTTTGCACTCATAACACTGAAACAGTTTCTTCAGCGCCGATACTTACGCATTTTATAAGATCGCTGGTCACATCAGATTCCATGTGATCCGCCTACAAGATACCGGTAGCGGGATAACGACATGAGACTATTAGTTGACGGAACTCTCGCAATTCGTGGAGCAAATGGCGGCAGATGGCGGCAAGTTTGGATTCACGAAACGGGTCTTGCGTACGTCACCATGATTGAAGCAGACCACCACCATGGGCGACTTGTGTGGGAGAGAATCGAATGAAGATTATGCTGTGCCGCGCATTACGAGTAAAGACGATCTCTCTAAGTACCCAATTTAGTAAGTAGCCCCTGAAATAAAATAGTGTTTCATACCAGTCGCGCCCTTTTACTACTACTTTTCTGGAAGCACGAAAAGCATATGAACGCGTAAATAAAGTCTTTTGAAATCGGAGTCATGATTACTATCTGGAGTTTTTTCAAAGTGGGAAAATCCTGATTTTCGAAGTGGGAAAATCCTGATTATTTAATTAAATAACAAGCTGCACTACATATATAGCCCCAACGTATTCGATCGTTGGACTTCGGAACGTCGTACCGAGCCGCGTCCATCCACGTACCCAACACACCTGGTCAATAATCAAGCCGCTGCGTATGTAAAGTGCGATTGTATTCTCCCCGCTACGCGGACGTGAATCACCTTTCCAGAAAACAAGCCAGCAGCAAAATCCATGAAACTTACGTACCAAATATTCTTTCGTAATCCCAGGGCACAGTTCTATTTTGCGAGAAGTATGCGTGTGAAACACAAATGCTTTCCTTTGGCTACGCTGTTATAAAAAGGCTTTCTTTAGAAGAGTAGCATGTAACACAGTAGCCAGAGCTTTTAGTATCGAAGGATTATTAGCACTCTCCCAAAAATCTCTTGTTTATCGGAAGGGGTTGCTTCATTCTATTTTCCTGATATCAATATGGCCCGAATTGCCTGGCGCAGGAAGATGTTATTCGAGAAGAAAATTGGAACTTCCTAATTTTCGAGCTTTCGTTGTGTCAAAGGTTGGATTTGCTGGATTGGTAGCTTTTCTACGTTTCTTCGAGCTCTGAACGAAACTTCTCTCTCATTTACTCTCACGTATCGCTTGAAGCAGAGAAGAAATGTTCTGTATCTCTTTGGGACTTTCTGCTTCTTCTTCCTATCGTTGTATCATCTGCAAACTACCATTTCGTTACATTATACAGTTTTGTACCATAAGTAAATGACTGAGAGGAGTGAAGGAGCGTCGAATAACATGCTATTCATTTGTGTGCTCAGATATGCTGCGTTACTGCGTTGATAGATTTTAGGTGAACGATTCATTAGCATTCTCCCTGAGTAATTAGACCCACGCAGTTTACAGCGCTTCCGGTATATGCTCAAGATATTGATGTTGATCATGCACTTGACTGAGCAAAGTTCTTTTTTTCATTTACAGGTTAATTTCATACCGATCTGATAATATATACAAGCAATACTATTTTTTATAAGAAGAACGGGTACTTTCCCGCTATCTGGGCACCATTTGGACCCCCTTGTGAAAAACGCACTTTTCGGTCTTTTTCGATGCTTAGATAATTGTCCAATAGCACAAATTAAAAGAATTTGTATATAGTGTCAGAAGTCTTCTTGTTCCGCTGAAAAGCAGGAATAAAATTTTGCTCCTCATTGGAAGATTTCTCGCTGACCACAGCTTTTCATTAGGGATTTTACGAACCAGTCAATAGATCAAATCTTGAGAACTCCGCTAACTTATGTGGTTTTCGTAATGGACCTGGCATTACGTTGCAACAGCCAAAAGAAGATTGGGTTTCGCAAAAATGGTCCACTTTGACTGTACTCTCTTCACTACGATCCATTAAGAAGAACATACTTTTTGATCTTCTTCAATTTTCAAGTTATCAATCAAAGGATTGATTTGAGACTATTTGAATAGTGTAGTTTATTTTCAAGAAGGCCTTGTTATTGCGCTGGAAGAGCAAAACAATAGCTTGTTTCTCATTCAGAGATATCTTGCTGACCAGAGCCTCTTTGATATAGTTTCAAAAATCATAAAATAGATTGAATCTTAAAAGTTTTAATAATGTCTTTCGTTACCTTGACAGATTTCTAAGTGTCGCATAAGAATCAAAAGAGAGTTGAATTTTGCACTCGATGCTTTTTTCCAGTTTTGCGATGCCCAATCTTCGATTGGCTGTTACAGTCTGATAAGAGTCCGATATTCAAAATCAATTAAATCTTTAGATTCTTGTTATCTAACCTATCGAATAGTTGCTAAGAATTTGAAGGAAAGCTTCGGTCAGCGAGAATTCTCCAAATGGGAAGCAAAAATTTATTTTTGCTTTTACAACGCAATAGAAAGGCTTTTTTTTTAGATAAAGTACACCCAAAATCATTTAATTTGACCGCCTATTGCGGTGTTATGATGTTACTATAAACCCAATGATGATGTAGAGTGGTGTGTAAAAACGTTTGCATCGGCCGGGATTCAAACCCTGATCCTACTCTTTCCGAGAGCATGTGCTAAATCGTTACATGCTTGAATTTGCCGGAGGAGTCTAGCGCAGCCGTTGGAGACCCGGGCGCTCATAAGGTTCAGTCTTCCGTTTCGGCCTTTCCTATCCGTTTAGAGTCAGCGAATATATGAATTATGCACAGAAAAATGGCAACATGTGGTACAACGATAACTACTTCAAACCATCATCAATCAGGACATATTCTGATATTGTAAAAAAGATGACGAATTTCAGTGCACTAATTATCCCTCAAGGATCAGTCGACCTATATGCTCTACCCTTCACCATTATCTGCTAATCAAGACGAGTCACTTTTAGAGACCGCACTCATGTTCAGTGAAAGCTTTGAATATTTGTTAGCAAAGAATAGTAACTGTAAAACTTACAATTGTTAACAGATCAAGAGTAGTCAATGTTCGCGTTTTACAATTGAGCTTACAAAACTTATATAAAGTTGTCTTTTCTCAGGCTTCTGCAGGAAACTGAACCAATATTCATATGATCACAAGTATGAAACCACTGCATTGTTGAACAGTGCGAGCTACGCAAATTTTATAGGTTCTTGAGAATTTCGTAATAACTCGTGCTGTAGTATCAAGTGATCTCTTATCAAGTACCTCGGTTCGCCGTTATTATATACCACTTGCGAATTGCTTCATTTTATTCCACTTCATTTGGTCTTCAGTCAATTCGTCGGTCGGTAGCACAAAACATGTCGTCAAGCATCTCCTCAAAAAGCCGTGAACTTCATGAGAGGTATCGATAATTAATTATTGACTAATCACTATTCTAGAACACCCGTCATCTATTTCATTGAGGATTTGTTCTACTTAAATAGCTCATTTCCCGATTTTCATGTCGCGCACACTGCTACAACTGTGCGTGTCTGTATCGAACACTCAGCATGACCATTGACGTAGCCTCAAGGCCGAATAAGACAAGAAATGATAAGGGCATGACATGTTTCGAGCCCTTAGGACCTAGTGCTATACATTCACCTGTTTCGTCCTGCCGGGACTCGTTAGTAACATCGTCCCTCGGTTTAGCCGATCCCTTGAGGCTAAATAACCCTCGATAAAGGAATCTGTTATGATGAACAGGCGCCTGTATAGAACTGAACCTTAAAAGCTCAAATTTTGTTATATCCTTAGCAGATTATACAGTTTTGGGCGAGTTTATAAGAGAGTGGTTGGAAGGAAAAGCAAAATAATGAATAACGGAGTCGCCAAGATGTGCTGGGAATGTATTGAGAAGGACGAAATAATGTGACTGCGTCCACCTTTTCGTTTCAATTTCGTCATCAGCTAAAGATTACTTGGCGCTTTCGCACACTCACTTGAGAGGGTGAGCTGGGATAGTCTTACCACTCAGATGGAAGAGGAAATCCATAAATCCGCCATGAATAATTGATAAGGAATTAAATGCACCATTGTGAATGCAAAAATTATTAAAGTCATATTGTATGAACTCATGGAGCGGCGAGGAATATTTTGCTCTCCCTAAGAGATATCATGGCTGCCCGAGTACCTACAACCGGTGCTTTGTGTCTCGTTCAAGCAATAATATCGCCTGAAAATGTTTTTTGATTCAACCGCCTCTAGTAATGAATTGTTGTCCAAGATATCCCAGTTATTCCGAGTGGTGAGCAAAACTTTTTACTCAGCTGGGACGCGAACCCGCATTACCCTGCTCTGGTCGCAGCTCTAACATGTTGCACTACTGACGTTCGTTTTGCCACACTCTTTCTACGCTACAACTTATCTATCTGTCAGCAACAAACCGTCAACGGTTTTCACCTCTATTGTCAATATTGACATAAACCCACTCATGCTGACAAATATTGTGTAATCGATGATCAAACAGAGTTCTTTCTATCACGGGCCTCCGGATCGGGTGAAATGCTGGTCGATCTCCGCCTGAAGCAAAAGTCTTGCACATCTGCCAGCACAAATGATTACAGCTAAAACATCACACCATTGCTAAAATCAGGTTAATAAAAAGAATCCTGTTTGATCATGAAGCATCCAATATCCGCCATTGTGACTGCATTCAATGTCGATATCAACTACCCTAACCAAAGCCCAAATGGTCGGTCAATCCAGCGCTATGAAGCTGTCAGGTTTAAAGTCTTCAGAGTAAAGTGTTAGACGCCTGTGAAACATATTTTGAACGGCCTCCGCGGTGTGTACAGGAAGAGAAACGAAATGAAAATCTTTGAAAATGGTTGAGGAAATAGGCATTCCCAGGAACTGCAAATATGTAGTTCTTCGGGATGGGTTAAAAACTCCAATGTCGATATCAACTACCCAGACCAAAACTGAAGGTGAGGAAATAATGCGGCTCCAAACGATAGTTATACGAAAAGCAAAGCGCCCTCCAGACTTCCATTCTTTTCTAGAGTAATAAGTGTACCTGTTTAGCGTTGTTCAAATAAGCCAAGCATAGAGAAATTGGTCACATTTAACGAAATAACATAAAGTATTCATAACCCCGGGGAGCGCCGTGGCAGAGTGCAAAAGCCAAGCTCCACCCCCCAGCTCTTTCCGGCAGCCAACAACAGGGCCCTACGGAATGACACAACCAGGCTGTCTTCGACATTGCAAGGAAACTCGTTTAATCAACATTCTAAGACGCTCAAGAAGAAGGTGAAAAATGCTAGACGTACTGGGATCCCCACGGTGAAAAAAAGCGCCGTGAAGACGGATTATCAAACTGTCAGAAAAGTCTTTTTATAAAAAAAAATCAAAGCACCTTCCATTTTGCCATTGCTATCATTATCACTGTGTACAGTGCAACAAAGCCTAGGCTCTTTTCTGTTATACAGAGGCAATGGAGAAGCGAACCCCTTCGCAGGACCAAAAGTATTTGTTAGAATATTCGCATTTATTCGAAATCTCAATCTGTCTCTATAAAGCTGTGTGTTTCATTTTCTAAAGGGCCTTTTTGTAACGCTATCACAGAAAGAAAACATTCGTGTTTAACACACGCACCTTTTTTGTAGGAGAAAACTGTTCCGTGAAATTGTGAGTAACCATTCCACAGCATAAGATTTGACAAAGTGATGACTCTTGTTTTATGGGAACACTGTTCTGCAGTACAGTAGGAAAAATAAGATTGAGTTCCACATAGGCGGTGCTTTTGCTTATCGGCCGTATGTGTGTTGTATACGTAGTGAACGTGGCTCTCGATACGGTGTTCCGCAGGCGGTCGATCGATCGCTCTGGCGCGCTATACATCTGTAGTGCAATTTTTGTTATTTGATTTGAGATGTTCTCTTCGCTTCGGAAGAAACTGCAGATAAAACATATGACTCTGATACTGCAAAATCACCTCTTCTCGATCTATGCTTTGAGTAATTTCAGTGAAGTAAGAGTGAAAGCGCGAGGCCGGTGTAAGACATAATTATGCTTTGCATGCTTCAGCGTTATAGAGAGATCTTTTCAAAAAATGGTATGTGGCGCAGCAGTCAGAGATTTGTGTCATCAATAAGTTACAAACGCTCTTATTGAGAGTTCTTCTCCAGCGGAAGGGGCATTTCATCAATTTCCACCGAACAACAGAAAAAATCCACACTTCTAACCAATGTAGTCTTGAGAAGAAGTTCATGGCTTTGTTCTTATATTAAACAGCTTGTTCCGTTATACATAGTAATGATCTAACTGAACTCTGTTTGTGGTTTTCGCAAAATACTTGAGAAATCCGAGCACGTGTTTACTGAAGACAGTGTCCACTCACAGCAATGGGATAAGCAAATACACGCTCTTTACAACAGCCTAAAAGCGGTGATCAAATCAACCAAGCTCTCTTTCATAGTTGAGTTATTGTTTGTTTTTTCACTCGAATAATTTAGAGCAACAATGCTCCTTTCCCCTGTGAATCGTGTCACAGCGAAATTTGATAGAGAGAAAATCGAGCACGAACACAGTGATGCTCATAATAAACTTCACAAGAACTACTTTCGTTCTCGCATTAATAATCTATCACAAAGTCTTTGATAGCTAAAATGCTTAAAGAATGTCTCGATTTATAGTTGCGTCCCTATCATAAGCGTTCATATGTGAATGTTGTCTCATTAACTTCATGCCTCATAATGCAAACATTGAGATTTGAGGGCATGTTCACCAAGGCGATGAGATAATAGGTTGAGGAAAAACTTCTGAAAAAATGCTTGTAATTTTTTGAGTGCCGTACATATTTTGTGTTTTTAGGCTCGCTTGAAAGCCCTTCTTCTTTCGCGCTGATTGGTTTATAATGCATCTACTTATTGTATCTATAGTATATAATGTATCTACTTACTTCAGAATAGAGTTGAGAAGCGAGCAGTTTAGGTTGCTGGTGGTGCACGAATGGCTATTGGGCTCAGATGCAACGGTGGCAAGTGAGCGCATCAGTCTGACTTGGGGCAAAGACAAAGTTGGCAAAATTACGGTGTACAGGTGGTTCACAAAGTCTGACGAAAATGGAAAATGTTTGGAAGATGAGCCGCTTCAAGTCGTCCAAAAGAACTCGATCCGCATGCTGTGCTTGAAGCGACTGAAATAATATCTCTTTTACAGCTCGGATTTTCGGAAGGAGAGGCGGATGTTTGTTGTCTTTGGGGTCGAAGCGGAATAGTACATCATGAGTTTTGAAAAAGGAACAGAGCATGACGGCTGCGCTGTATTGTGAGATTTTGAAACGTGTTCGCTGACGTCTGCTCAACGGAGTTCGAATCGTTTTGAAACAAGGCAACACAAGGCTTCACACTGCAATACTGACAAAGAAATGGTTAAGTGGTCTGGTTGAGCAGTTCTTGAACACCCTCCATATAGCCCGGATTTGGCTCCAAGCGACTTCCATTTGTTTCGTTGAGTAGAGCACTGGTTGCGCGACAAAAAGTTTGATACCGATATTGAAAAGCACAATTCGATCATTCATTTCTTCAACAGAAAAAAATTGGAATTTTATGCTCACGGAATCAATGTTTTGCCGGAGAAGTGGCAGGAAGTGCTTGAAGTTGAAGAAGAGTACTTTGACTATTAGGGCTGTCGTTGTCTGGGTGTAATAGGTGCATAAATAAAATTTTTTCAAGCATTTTCTCAGAACTTCTTCCAAACCTGTTAGACGCTATCTCGAACTTCACATTATGTGTTCATTCAATGAGGTAAGGGCTATACGGTGGACGGTGATTTACGCAGCAAGGAAGCAAGATTTGACCACATGCGCCATACTTTCTTACGAACTTACAACGGACGCTTTGGCTTGAAGATCTCAGAAACTCCAAAGAAGAACGTTTTGCAACCTCTACAGAGGAAACGAACTCCTTAACCAGCAACTTAAATAACATTTGAAATGTTTGATGATCATTGTGTAAGAGGCGAAGAAACGGAGTGAAAACGGGAAGCGCTGGGATAAACGCAGCATTAGTGATGACCGTATTTTAAGAAAAATTATTTGATGATAAGAAAATACTTTATAGTAACAAAAGAGTACGCTGGATAGATTTTCATTCCAGCTCACCTTTCCGAAATCTCAAAATGCGGTGATTTTTCCTGCCTTTCGATAGCCTCTTTTCGTCAAATTTATTTAAAAAATCTTTTCAAAAGCTTTCATGATGATAGCTCTATCATTGCTTCACAGAATGATTAGGTTTTTCGTCAACATGAGTTGGCATTAGGAGGTCAGGCAATAAAATGTTTTTCATAAGTTGTCATCACTTTGAGGCCTCAATAAACATTCGAATGGGGGATGCAAAAAATTTTCTTTTTCTTTAGAAGCGGCCACTTGGTCATACCTTTGACCATTATGATCGTCTTCTTTGCTGTGGTAGCATTCTTGATTCTGACATTAGTCGTCGCGCTGCGTGAGAATGCAGTAAATGTTCCAGGTGTGATAATATTTTGTCAAAACTTTGGCTACTTGTACAAATTCTTCTTATCATGCTTATATTGTGTCTTGCGGGTATATATATATATATACATGCATATATATGTATGCATATACACACATATATATGCAAATACATATACATAGCTCTCGGCAGCATTAAGGTTTTCCACAATTGAAATTCAATTGTGTTGAATACTGAAAGTTCGCTGTGAAGTACAGACGACTCTCCTCAGAAACAGAACCTTCCTTTTTAGTGATCCCCTAAAAAAATTGTGTTATTCGGATAGCCTATTGAATAAACATTGAAAAACATGAATTCAAAATGTTTAGGGGGCCAAAAGGGATTGAATATTTGTGGAGGATAGTAATGATCAAATCACAACAATTCTCTCGTACCACCCATAATCATTGTTTGAGAATGAGCTCTTCGACAGACTAAGAAAAAGAGCTTCGAAGTTTTTTTCATAAAAGCATCTTTAAATGCACTTTTGAGAAAAAAGCAACTCCTCATCGTCCGACGAGCATCATCATGTCAACGACTCTAACAAGAGTCGAAGAATTCCGTTATGTCTTTCGGAAAGATGTGCCCAGCTAGGTGAGCGTGCATGTTTTGTATTCCAAAATTTCCTAATTAAGATAAATTTATCTCAGCATACCGCTACCTAAGCAACATGAATCGTGACGTGCATCCTTGCTCAGATTTCTATTCATTTACATGTGGATCTTATGCCAAAAATTACCCCCTACCTGAGCAAAAATCAAGATTTGGTATCGCTTCTGAAATGAAGCAAAATCTCTATGATCATCTAAGAAGTGGGTTTCTTTTCTATCTTTCTCAAATTTCAGATAGCTCAACGTAACAACGTTTATTGACGTATTTGAGTGCTCGTAATACCCAGGCTAGCAACAATCTTGTGATATAGGCTTCCGGTCCTAGTGTTACTCGCGATAAACAGGAAAAAAACTGCTCACTCTCTTGCAACTTTTCGATAGAGTTTAAACGAAGTATAAAAACATAAAACCTCGACGGATAGAAGTCTTGTGTGCCTATAATGACCAGAGATACCACAAACTTTCAGACCTCATTATCCTATTTGGCATTCATATTCCTCATTATCAAGTTAATGTTTTTCTTTAGCAGGCTACATAATGAAATATAACATGTAATAACTCTCAGGGCTGATAATCTAATTACCTCGACATGATATAAATCAGTGGTTTCTTTCCTGATGAGCTGTTTTGAGGTTGGCAATAATAGTCTTTAAAGGAAAACCCTACTGTTGCATTGACTTTAAGCGGCTGATCTTCATTGAGCAGATGAAAGATCTAGAACATTTAAGAGGCTCTGAAGAAGGCGAGACTCGCCGAAACATTAGCACTGTATGATATTATTGTGCTGCTGTACTGCATCACTATACTGTTTTATTGCACTGCATTACTGGAATTCACTTAAGGCTATTACTACCAACTTCGGAAAAGCTCATAAGAAGAAAAACCACTGAAGTACAACGAATTTTCCTTACATATCGCCCTTGAGGTCTTCATATACAGGGTACATAAAAACCTTTGTTAATTTTTCCAAATATTTTAGTAGTAAAAAAGTGTGGTTCAAACATAGATTCATTCATCTGATGGGGGAACGCTTACTAGAGCAGCAATTACAACATTAAACAGGAAAGTGTGTGATGAAATATAAAAAACCTCTATACATTTACAAAGTCGCTTGAGAATTTTTACAACAATGCTCGCACGCGTATCCACTGTTACTTTGTCGCAAGCGCGTGTCGAAGGCGTCTTAAGCTCGTCTAGGCTAGTGTAACGAATAGCCTAGGCATTTTCCTCTAGTATGTACCTCACGGAGCAATCCATTTGCTTAAAACCCGGCAAGTTCGACGGGTAGATGTCCTTGTTCTACAAGTGTGAGAACTGCGCTTGTAAGATAGCAATCGTTTAAAATGGGCCAGCTGCCCAAAAGCTCAAGCCTGCTGAAGCGTAAATCCATCTGCGTGAAGCGTTGGGCGCTTTAAGGCCCCAGTATGCCCCAAAAAGCTTACTGCTGCTAACTGACAACGTTAAATTTGACGTTTCCGTTGATAAGATCGGCAGCGTTTTTCCGGCGACGCATATCTAGCCCAGACCATCACAGAAGACAAAAATTCACTCGGCTTGTGGCAATGCTGCTGAGGGCTTCTGTCGACACTTCCTGAGAAGCTGACGTCGATTCCGGCTACCGTAAAGTGGCTGACTGTGAACTTCTTCTCAACCATGATTATTACCTTTGACAAACATATAGCAGCCACCGAACGCATCTATCCCTGAACCTTTAAAAGTTGTTTCTCTCTCATCTCTTTGCCCAGAAGTGAACATTGGCGTTTCTGTAACTGTGCAGGTGTAGCATCATTTGTGAGACTGTTTCGTATGCTCCACTTACTGACCTCGAGCTTTCCGAGCCATTTTGTGCATCAAACGCTCCTTATTTCGGTAAACTTGGCAGCGAATCTGCCGAATCTTCCCCCAAAGCTGTTTACTGCCGATGCATTGTATAATGAAGACTGCAGTAGGGGATAAGAAAATCAAGCGCATCGTCAAAAGATTAGTGGCAAATCCAAGACATGAAATTTTCAAACTCAAACCGTCGCCATGCTAAAATCAGTTTATCATTATAAACGACGATTATGATGCAAAGAAGCGAATGGAAGAGATGCTAGTCCGTACAATTCAGAATGACGAACCACTTAAGTATTCGAGTAAATATAATATACAGTTACGCTTAAATACTTCTGTTAACTTTGTATTCTGCTAATTCTAGCAATGATATATTTTTCACTGATGCTGATATATTGACTTCCTTGTTCAATTTTGATGTGAAATCTGTTCAATTTATATTTCCATTGTCTGTTGTGTTGAAATCACGGATAGTAAAAAACAAAGTATCCCAGCATCTGAGTTCTTGAAAGTGGTACTAATACGACCCACATTGTTGAAATCGGCTTGATTCAAACCAGCAAGTGTCTACAGAGCTGTGAAATCTTTTAAAAAAATAGGAGGGATTGTCGCCTTGTCGAACCACTTTTCTCAAATATTATTCTGGGGGTGGAATGGAAAGCTGCATTTCCGTGGTTTGCCTCCGGATAACAGTTTGATATAATGTTTATGTAGGACGGGTACAATCGTTAATCAGCAACCGCTAATAGGATTGAGCTCGTTTCGACGCCATCAAATGTTTTTTCATAAACAGAAAATACAAGTATTAAGGGCAACTAATGCTCCCAAAAAACTTCTATGACCATCGACACTGTTTGAACGTTGTCTATGCAGCTAAATTCCTGATGAAATCCTGCTTGTTCGACTTCCTGGCTCAATCCGATGTGGGAGGCACACTCCACAAGCAAATCGGACGATATCTACAAATATTCCTTCAGTCATTCTTTCTTGTGAAAGATGATTTTGCACGACAGATTTCACTCTGATATCATTTGTTTTATTCGTTTTATTAGAGCGCATGCGGCGTAGTGGGTATGGGTGCTCTGTCTCGCACACGAGGTCAATGGCTCGAACTCGCGCTCATGATTAATCAAGCCATCCCTCTCTCCGGGGTCGGTGAATTGATACCTGATTCGTCTTACACTTGTCTGGGAGGATAAGCAGTACAGACTCGGTTCGGCGAAAGGCCACCGCGAGTCATTGTATAGGTCAGATATGCATTCAATACCCTCAAACAAATTTAGAAATTGAAGCGAATGCATGGTGCATCCCTCAGGGAGTGCTTAATGCCGAGAACTTTATCCATTCTATCATAGAAAAATTTTGTTAGTACCTGTTCAAACACTTCTCAAGACCGACTATTGAATAACCTCGGGTATACGTGGCTAACGTTGCGGCAGTCTTGCCTGACCGCTTTGTTGCTATGCTAACCACTATATATGTAGACCAGCCGCACTGAGTCTTACATGGACGAGGTGTCTATGTGTGCGGTTGGTCTACATATATAGTGGATACCATAGCAACAAAACGGTCAGGCTCTGAGGAAGGCAAGACTGCCGAAATGCTAGCCACGGATACAATCTCTATTGTACTACTTTGCGCAAAATAATCTTCTGTTAGAAAACCTCGCGTGTGCTGAGAAAAGATAATCACGGTATAGAAGAATCTTTCACTAACAATAAGCAAAACAATCAATTTAGCGTTTTGGCTTGTTTCAACATAAATGTGTTCATCTAAAAATGTTGGATGGCACGTGCTCGACTGCAGGTGGGAGTGAAACTCGCAATTCACATACCTCGGAGAAGCGTGTTACCGCCTTACCAGCTGTCAGTAAACTCCTGCTCTATCGGTTCAAAGAGTTCCGAAAGCTTCTCATCAACCAGATAGATACTTTTGAGCACTGTAGAGGAATCTGTTACCGAATGTTAAGTGATAGAGGAATTAATTGATTATTGAGCAGAGCTGAACTACGGACTGTGCGCTCCTTCAGTAACGATGCCTAATTACATTTTTACTCTCCTCATTAACCATCAGTTTTCAGATATACTCGAAGAGTCTCGTGGAAACAGTACAAAGTCGATACGCTTGGCACGGGTCTTCTATGACTCATGCATGAATGAAGACGCGCAATATGCTCTGGTACGAAAATAAAGATACTAACATTTTGATAACTGTGAGAAGCTGTAAGACAGATTACAATTTGCACGTTGAAAGTGGACAATTTGTACCACTAAGGGCATGTGTTGTGCTGTGAAATATGCTCTAGCAACACATACGTGACCTTTAGTTCGGTTCAGCGATTGAGCTCACTACGCTGTTATTTTCACATGAGTCAGCTGAATAGTAATTGCTACGAGTCCTGCTTGGGCAGAGAGTTTCAATGACCCTTGATAAACTGGCGATCAAGCGAAGGTCATTGCATGTGCTAATTATGCAATGAATCACTTTTAACGATGCCTTTCGAATATTCAATCCATAGCGCATCCGACAAGGATTAATGTAGGTCGAGAATTCGTCCTAGTAATTGCTAATTTCGCATCACGGCATCTGAACGTGCTTACGTTGGCAAGGGCATTCATCAGTACCGCTACAGAAATAAGCATATTCCTACAGGTACGTTGATGCTGAGCGCAACTAGTGCAGTGGTTATAGGTGCCATGCGTCGCACACGAGGTCAATGGTTCTATCTCGCGCTCATGGCCCACCAAGCCACCCGTCCCCCCGGGGTCGGCAAATTGGTACCAGGCCGATCTCAACTTGTCTGGGAGAATAAGCAGCACTGACTCCATTTAGAGGAAGGCCACCGCGAATCATTGTAAAGGCCAGACATGCATTCAATCATCTCAGACGAGGTCTAAAAATTGAAGACGAACGCATGGCCCATTCCTCAGGGATTGATCAACGCCGCGAGCTTTCTCTTTCATCTTTTCATGTAAATGTGGGTGGAAGTGGTACAAACGATGCTGATGCCATTCAATGAACGTCATACAGTGGTTTGAAGTGACGAATGTTGACTATGACCCATTTTCCAACATGTGGAAGTTGGTACAAGACTTCTGTGATCAGCTTCCTCCCTTTAATATTTGAAATCAAAGTCTTACGGTGAGGAACTAGAAGTGCGCTTGTCTATTGCCAGGTCAGTCTGAAAAACTTTGTGGTCGATTGAACAGAATGCGAGAAATGATGCATTTTGTTCAATTTACATTACGCCATGGAAAAAGTTTGAATCAATAATAGCATAAGAATGACATCGATAACAATGACGTTTCGTAATTGCGGAGAAAGGCAAGCGGCAAGGCGCCATATTATTCGACTGCTATTATGACCGGCAACAATCAGTAGCGGTTACACTTGTGATGCTCGATAATTAATGACAGCGGCAGAGAGTCTTCCTAGAACAGCATGAGATAGTACGTTGAGATTGGTCAAGGAAGATTCAGTGAAAATTCTATAACTAAGTCTTTAGAAGTGCCCCCGAAATTTTTGAAGTACAATGTTGTGCTACCAGGTTAACCGAAGAACTACAGCTCAAATGCGATCAAGTGCATGTACAGTGGTCACCGCAGGGCTGGCCCATACAGAACATGCAATGAATTTCTTATAACAATGTGAGACAAGTATCTCAACTTTCTTGTGCCATAACCCTGATGAAGAGAATCGGCAATGAGATCGTCTGATATCAGATTCTCAAATCAGTTATTTCGTTTCTGTAAGGACATCTCGCGCGAAGCGAGGCACCTGTTGTGCAAAACTAACAACTGTTGCACCTTAGTCGCAGCAATGTAGTCTACTCATTGCTCTCTTAGCACTTGGACAAGAATATGTAGAGCAGAAGAAAACGGGCCGGTGGCATCTATCTGGCCTGGGCCGCTTATTATCTCATTGCAAAAGATGATCAGATTGCCTATTCGGAACTAAAACGGTTATTTCTTACTGAAAGATTTATGGAAGGCCAAGCTACTAACAAAGTCGGTAAAAAATGGAACCTTGACTACATTCAGGAAAAAATTTAGTGAGTGAAGATCTACGATGTAATGATGTGAGTAACATACAATGAAGGTTGTTATTTGGTTATGATGCCAGCCACATTATGTGTGTTGATGTGGTTTACAAAATGAACGCAAAACTGTTGCGAAAAGAATTCTATACGGAGAGAGAGCTACATATGTAGCATTAGCGTATCTAGATAAATAATAGTCGAAATGACCAACTGCAGGCTTCATGCTCTCCTTTTTTACTCAACGCCTTTGCCTGCGCTGTTTGATTAGGCAAATTGTGGTGCCCTGAAACACACTCGTAGTCGTTGATTCGACCCAGCGCCTTAGGCTCACAAGCCTTCCATCTTTATGGAGAAGGCAAAACGATACCAGGTTCTTTTGGGAGGATGACAGCAATTACTTCGTGCATCGGTAGGTCACTGCAGTTATAGGTCACATGTGCATTCACAAATTAGCGATGTTAAATAAGACCGATTGCAAACGAATGCTTCAGAATTGCTCACCTCCGAACGTTTTCCTTTCTATACTTGTTATCCATGGAATATCTAGACGATGCTACCGAAAACATAACCGTCATAATTCGGAAAGAAAACCGGACATTTGATTAAATAAGGTTATGACGGAAGGTCGGAAGAATCGTGGATTTTGAGTGACAGGACAAAATTGTTGCTCAATTCAATCAAAATAAATTATGAATCACAAAATAATCGTTGCCAGCGTTAAAATATTCAAAAAAAATTACTAACAGAGACAAAGATGGTGAGTTAAAGTGGCCAGAGGAGTTGATTGAGGTTTACTCAGACTGTCAAGAGTATGGATGCGTACTAATATTTTTCCATGATGAATACAACAGTGCGCCATACGAATATCTTAACCGGCAAACACAAGATTGTCATCATATTGTCTACTCACTAGGATCAGTTATAATTTTCCCCTCAACTGGTATTTTTTGAGGGTTTGCAACCTTTACTCATGCTGATTTCTCAGTTGGGTGGCTGGGAAATGCTGACCAATGCCCAGTTCGACCCTACTCAATATCATTGGGAGACTACTTCTGGTAAGTGCAAGGCTACGGCCGGAGTCAGAAAGTCCGATTTATATCTTTCTTCGAACGCCACAGCTCAATTAATGCATTTTTCCTCAAATCATCGCTTTTCTTTATTTCTCTATCTAATCATTATTCAAGAGTTAATCTTCGTTGGTTGGCATAGAAAACTCAAGAACTGACTACTGACCTCGTATTTCACTCATGCTTAATTGCGTATTAACTTCCTAAGCTCTGACAGCTTCACATCACTCCATTTAATGTCTCCATGAAAATGTTATGACACTTACGGAATACTTAAACTTGTTCTTTCTATGGGTTTGATAAGGATTTGTGCATTATGTTGACATGCGGGGACTCTTTTGTCCTTATTGTCCTGAAAATTGGTCCAATATAGTTTAAACCCACACTTTTAGACATTTAACCACACGAGAAAGATGATAGATTTCATATTATTAGTATGATGGTTACTATTTTTATAGTATATTATTGTACATATCATAGTATATTATTATTATATATATATATATATATTATATTATACATTAGGTATATATTATATACTGAATATTATACTGTGTATTATAGATTACATAAAAGGATAAAGGATAAAGCTCTTGGCGTTGATCAATCCCTGAGGGATGAGCCATGCATTCGACTTCAATTTTTAACTTCGTTTGAGGTGAATGCATATCCGGCCTTTACAGTAACTCGCGGTGGCGTCCCGCTGAACCGAGTCAGTGCTGCTTATCCTCCCAGACAAGTCTGAGACCTTCCTGGTACCAATTTATCGACTCCGGAAGGACGGATGGCTTGGCGAGTCATGAGCGCGAGATTGAACCACTAACCTCGTGTGCGACGCAGAGCACCTCTAACCACTGCGCCACATGCGCTCATAGATTATATATTATATATTATATACTACACATTTTGCGCTAAATTATACTACATCATATACATTGGAGGCGTCGTGGAGTGGTTGCGATGCTAGTTACAGAGGGAGTGGGGCGAAGTTCCACCCCAACACTCCTCGCCAGTTAACAAGACCGTCCTATGGAACGCCACGGTCAGGCTATCATCGAGATCGCAAGAATACATGCTCTACCAGGTTTCTACGTTATCTAAGGAAAAACGAATCGAGTGCTAGAAGTACCGGAATCCGCACAATAAAAATTGTGATGAAGGGTTGTGTTAAAAAAAATTGAAATATGTACTATATTTCATATATCATACTATATAAAATATATTATATTATATTTTCATATATTACACTAGGTTATATATTATAATGTATATTATATATATGATATATTATATATTCATATACAGCATATATATTAGATATATTGCATTATATACGCTATGTATTTTATATTATAGCAAGATATTTTATAATATTTATTATATATAGGACATTATATATAGGATATTATATACATTATATATTATATTCATCATATTTCGTCAGGTGAAACACCTTTTGCGCAATATTGTGAACAGTCATACTTCACGATGTCAAATCTGACATTCCGATAATCTTCCACATTTTTTGAGATACGATAAGAACACGTGATATGGGTATAGTATGAGTCAAAATCAACTTGTTTTTGTCTTAAGGAAGGTTTTTCAAAATATCCATTCTTTCCTCTTTTGCAATTAACAATGAAACGCGCAACACTTTCGTAAAGTCGAATTTTTCAAACAGTTGTTTTCTTGTATTGCTTGGAATATCATCACTGAAGTTTTCACACTTAGACGACGGATGCTGAGCATTAATTCATTCAGGACAGCTATCCGCTATCGGAGTTGATGGGCTGATCGGCTTGACCGTTCGCAGAAGTTTTGGAAATAGTACCTCTCAAATTCTCATGGTGAGTTTCTTGCACGTCAGCTTTTGATTTTTTTTCTCAACGACTATAGCGAAGAACATGGTTTAGTTCACCCCGCCGAAGCTCTTGCTGGGAAGAAAGGCGTTTTATCAGAGTGCGTCGTCGACAAACATACAGTTTACCAACTATAGGGTCTACATGAAAAACCTCTTGAAAAATCTCGGTTAGACAAGCTTTCTGTTAACTGGTAATAGATAAGCCAGAGATTGGTTATTAGCAGATCAAAGAGAGAAATAGATGGTGAAAAAGTTGGAGAGACGTAGAAATCCTCTTTTCAACTTACACTCTCAATAAAAAATTTTTCGTTAACTCGGCTCCTGTTGTCTTGAAATGTCCATAGTTTTCGTTGAAAATAATGCAAATATTTACTTACTCTGTGAGTACTATAAACGAGAATTTAAATTTCCGACTAATCCCACCTTTTGCCGAATATATGATCAAATTCGGTTACTTGAGAATAGACGTCACTTCTGGTAGTGTGACATGTTGAAGCGATGTTGCCCTATAGAAATTATTCCGTAGGCGTCGGGATGCACGGTAACAATGGTTCGACTGATTACCTCGTCAGCGATATCATGGATGTGGATCGAAGAATAGCAAATGTAAGTCTTGCCATATTTTATCAAATAACTGAAATGGTAGCTCTGATATTTTCGAAGTAAAATATGCATCATCACTCGGTTTCCGATTATTTTTGGAATTTCTTATCGGGCACTCAACCTATCACCTGTCGCCCCGCTGATTGTCGAGTGACTCGAGCGGGTACTAGCAACACTTCCATTTTTCCCTATCGCGTGCAAGAGTAGCTCAGTGGGCCCTCCTCGCTCAAGGGCTTCGCTGACATCATACCTTTCTTCTAAGCTTTCGTAAAGAAATCGAACAAACGGGTCAGTGCTCTTCCTGTAAAGGCTTGACGTCCCGAGGAATCCGATCGGTAAAGGCTCTCGTCTACCGGTTTTCGTTAAAGCGCATCACGTTTCCGGCTTACCTTTTTTCGATGGATACGATATCCTTACGTGTAGAACGGAGTCTCTGATCTTCGATCGATGACGCAGGTCGAAACTTCGGATCCTTTCTCTCATTTGCGAGACACGGGATACTTCTAGCAGCGACCTTTCGACTGCGCGCTCATAACGCCAAGTGATTTTTCATCCCCTTACGTAGCGACCAGGCTTGTGCTGCATGCGTTCGGGAGGGATAATCGTCGAGCCGAAAAGGTGGGCACGGCGTCGACTGCTCTTTGTCCTTTTCACTACATTCTCGATGCTCTTAAACGTTCCCCAAGCCGCTCGCTTCCCTGCTCAACTCTGGAGCTAGGTCGTTCATCATGTTGATTTCTC
Organism: Parelaphostrongylus tenuis; assembly: GCA_019055375.1. NCBI lineage: Eukaryota > Metazoa > Nematoda > Chromadorea > Rhabditida > Metastrongylidae > Parelaphostrongylus > Parelaphostrongylus tenuis. Next base: position 62,498 of record JAHQIW010004689.1, read on the forward strand.
GGCCTAGATAGACGTGACTGAAGCATTCGAAGGTTTTAGTTCCGTTGAGCGTGAATGGGGCTCTCAAAACCCACCCGTTCCTAGTGAACGTTTTTTTTATTCGATCTAGTTGAAGACCAGTATTTCCAAAGGCGTCATCGAAATCGGTAAACATTCGCTCCGCTTGGCCGATATTTGGTGTTATGAAGACGATGTCGTCGAGAAAGCGAAGTGGTCTAATTGTCGACCGTCAATTTTCACTCCTCTGTCGTCCCATTCTAATGTTCGCATGACGTTTTGTAGGGTGGCAGTGAATAGTTTTGGCGAATTGGATCGTCTTGTCGAACCCCTTTCTTTGCGTCAATGGTGATATTGCTGTAGAAAGCAGATTGTTGGCCGTGAAATCTTTACCAAGCTCACAGGTCATTATGTACCGAGTAGAGACACCTTGGCAATCCGGAGCCTCCATATCCGCTTCTGTTTCCAGTGTATCAAAGGCTTTCTTCAGATCGATGAAAGTGAAAAAGAGCGAAATTTCGCACTCTCGTGATACTTTGAAGACTCTTGTAATCGTGTGGATGTGGTCCATGGTACTAAATCCTTTTCGGAACCCTGCATGTTGAAATGGCTGCTCTTCGTCCAGTTTTATGACATTTCTGTTTCGGATGACTCGAGTGAAGAGTTTATAGACAATGGGCATCAAGCAGATTGGGCGATAATTGGCTATGTAGTGAAGGTCTCCCTTTTGAACAAGAACACGGTCTCGCTGGTTTTTCACTGAATGAGAACCTTACATTCTAACAGGTAGCGATCGAAGAGCCGAGTTAGGGTGTTGATGAGAGCTGGCGGCAGGTTCTTCAGATGTTCTGGTCTAATCCAGCCGGAACCATTTGTTGTTCTGTTCTTCACTGACGATATGGCATGTCGGATTTCGGAAGGGATGACCGGTGAAACAGCATACTCACCCTCTTTCAATTCTATGATGGTAAGAGGACATAGCTAGCGAAGAGATCAGAGTAGCATTGGTGGATGATTTTCTCCGTTCTGCATGCTGTAGGTGTCCGTCATGGCATCGCAGTGCAAGCATTTTGGTTTATAATTGGCAAAGCCTCGCTGGGCTTTGCGAATGCTCTTCCCAGCTTCTGCAGCTTATGCCATAACTGCTGCTCGCTCCTCTTTGAAGTCTCTCCTTTCGCTTCTCTGCGGCGTTTCGCAAGTTTGGAGGTTAGGATTCGGATGCCTGTAGCTCGTGCTATTCCACGCTGACGCATCAGCTTGAGTGTCTGCGAAGACAAGCGGCTCTTCATGACTTTAATACTCTCGTTTTTCATAGTGCAAACGTGAAAATATTCAACGAGTTGGTCGTATTCTTCGTTGATGTTGTCGAAAACGGTACCTTGTCAAGAGCAGACTAATGATCTGAATACATCGCAGTTGATGGTAGTTTTGTGACTTCGTTGCTTCCTCTGCTCTCTGCGGAAAACGGAACGTTGCGCGAAGGAGACGATGGTCTGATTTAGTGTTGACCTTAGGAACAACAGCGACATCAGTCAGGCAAAGCCATCGATTTACTAAGATATGGTCTATTTTGTTATGGTACTCTCCATTGAGAGACTCCCACGTTCATCGCTGAGAAAGAGGCTTTTGGAATTACGAGTTACCATAAATGGTTTGGGTCGTCATGACAAACTCAGGTACCCTCTCACCCTGTTCATTCCATTTTAGTCCGTGGGTCCCTATGTGACGTTCTTCAAACGTTCTTCTAGGTCCAATTTTTGCGTTAAAATCTCCGACAAAGATCTTGAAGAATGTTTGATCTTCTCTGAAGAATTTTTTGAGGTCCATATAAAACGCTTCAACTTCGTCTTCGTCATAGTTTGATGTTGGTGCGTAAGCAACGAAGATGGTCAAAACCGGAATCAAGCCAAATCGTTTCAACTGTAATCGTCCGATATGGATTGTTAGTTGTTCAAACAAATCGATGTTTACGGTTAACTTCGATTTGGCGAGGACGCCAACGCCACCGACACATCTGCTACCGCATGTTCCAAGAAACAGTTCTTCTCCGGTGTCATAAAGTGCGTGAAAAGGATGACGCCTTCTCGTCTCAGCTAGGCCGATGACGACGTACCCTGTCCTTCTTACTTGAATCAATAGATCTTCTACAGCGGATTTGCGAGCAAAGGTTCTTGCATTGTAGGTACAGATTTTCATTTCAGTCCATTTCGATCTTGGCAGCCTATTTTGGTTCTGAGATTTTAGCAGCCCCCTCGTACTCGTCCTAGCTGGTGGTGCCGTACCAGGGGCTCTTTCGGGGTCAGGGGAATGAGGCCTATATTTGTTACTGTTTTTGGCATTTTCATACCCAAAGTATAGCTTTCCAGACTCTAAACGTGGCGCTGGGTACTCACGAATAGCTTGCCAGTCTCTCTCGGAAGAGCGAGAGGAGCTTCTTTGTTGTGGGCGACTCGTAACCTCTTCCCATGTACTTCCTAGCCTCTAGATTGCAGGCTTTTGGTCGACTTGACTAGTAGAAATAGAGTTTTGTCAAGTTGGCGCTGCAGAAATAGGGAGCTTGTGCCCTGGAACACGTGCGTTTCTGGGAAGCGCACGGTCGCTTTTGGTTCGCTTTTATTTCCCTATCCACATGGTGCGATGCGCCACGTGCCTTCGCGACCAACCGGGCGGAATCCCTTAAAGAGGGAAGTCCGTGGATTTAACTTATAAAACCCATTAATTTTTCTCAAACTTCTCTGTACCGAGGAGATTTGTTTTTTTTTGCTCACTATGTATGGTGAGCCAAAAAATTCCTTTGATAATTTGATACACTGAAGAAAATTTAGTGAACTTTCCACGCAGAAGAGTGCAGCGCAAAATTTTTCGAAGGCAGCTTTCGATTGCTTGTTTTAGATTTCTTATTCGGGCGCAACCGGTTATGATTCCTCTTTCAGCAATGTGATGACCTACGGAGAATTCCGTGCACGCTACCCTGAGGTCCGTGGATTTTCATTATGATTCTGAATTTTTATTGCTTTTACGGCACATTATTTATTCGTGTAATTAGTCATCTGTTCATCCTTTCGTCCCTCATTTCACCAAACTTTTGAGCAGCACGCCCATTCTCTTTCGTGAGCCTGCAGCTCTACCCAAGATTCCCGTCACATCGCACTCCTTCGTTATTGTGGTCCTTTGTATGATTGAATCCTATATTTCGCCATTACCACAATATGAATTCATGAAGTTCTTATATTAGCAGCCGTAATTTTTTATTCAGATACGATGGCGGCTGTTCTTCAACAAAGAACTTCGTTCGAGTCTCGGTGCCTTTGACGACGACATGATGGTGAATGTAGCTGATGTTAGCTATATTGATGGCCTATCAGCGATGACAAAATCAATATCACTTAGGTGAGTCATTTCACTTGTTTCAAAATTTTCATTCACCTATAAATCTAATAATTTTAACAGGCTTTTGCTCGCATCACCCTTTTCTCACCCTGCGATTTATAACCTCATTGCCGAAATGTTCTGCTCCGATGCGCAAGAAGAACATTGTTTATTAGCACAAGCATACTAGTTGAGTAGTTCGCATAATCATTACGGAGACGAAGCAAAGTGTGAACCAAGGTTATATATCTCTTCTGTATAAAAACAAACAAATATGGATGGTGCAAATCTTTTTTACAATCCGTGGGGCCGTTGGTTTGAGTTGTGGATAACGGGGAATGCAGTAGTAAGGGCTCCTGGATACACCAGTCACTTTTTGAGTTTAGGTTTTTATTATCCATATGCTTCTGATAAGAGAAGCAGTCACGACGAACAGAAAATGAGCTTGTGAAAATTTTAGTTTTACCTTCAAAAGGTTTACCTATTAATCGTAGTGGCAGATCTTAATCGCGTCGAGTTATAACTACGATTCATGTTTGCCTAATGCAGTTCCATCAAAAATCACTTAATGTGGCGATTGGTATCGTCGTTTGACCGATATCTACCCATGCGGTATCGTCATCCTTCTAAAGAGTTCACTGTATTGGGTGCCACAAGCGAGGTAGAGTTCACACATTCTCTTTTGAATTGACATTTCACAATCAAGTTCTGACCATGTTGTAGTATCTCATCACCTTTTGCTGGTGAATTACTTTGGATTTTATAAAAATCAATATTTCAGGTTGACTTCAGATTCGAAAACGTGAAATTTCTATGCGTTCGTGGATAAGTATAAACTGGAATTCATCTATGTGAATAGACCGTCTGGATTACACTACTGGCAGCGCGTCTAGGCACTGTAGTGTAGGCGTAAAAAGCGCGACATGGTTTTGTTAAAAAGTTCCGTTCATTTTCGCCCAAGAAATACTCATGTAGTACAATGGTGCCTGACAGCGCATGCAGTGTCATTACGATCAATTCTATGGCTTCCTGGAATCGATACTACAACCTCTCTGAAATCTACACACTGATTATATTTGGGAGGATATTTTTATCGACGTGATACATCACTATATTCTTGCAAGTCACGATGTAGGTCGGACACGCATACGGTCAACTTTATAAAGCCTCATGGAGATGAATGAAGTGTGCACGGACAAATGAATGTCTGGCATTTCATTTCATTATCCAGTATAATGTTTTTTTATTGTTGCCTTTCAGGTTCCACTATGGAAACACTGCATTGATGAAGTCGTCGATAAACTTGCCGAGCCTCTTTCTTTCGCTTATGCAAGTAGTTTCTTTCCGATCGAGAACAGAAATAGGGTGAATATAACAAACTTTGCAACATCGGTTACCTTAAAAGTAACTCAGAAATAATTTTATATATATATATATATATATGTATATATATATATATATATATATATATATATATATACTCACCTCTGTTCCATTTCTTTGCATCTCGCTTACCGGCGTGTTTGCTTCCGTAACTACATTAAAGCTCTAAAATGAATCGTCAGCGATGTACCTAAATGCGCAGTGAAATTGAATATTGATATAAATGCGAAATGAATTTAATTTGAGAGAAAATGAAGACACAAGAAAGATGATGTAGAGTTAATTTGAAAAGATAGGATTCTATGCAGAAAGTATTTGATGAATTTTCATAGTCGCTGCTGGCTATAGAGATTTTTAGGCCAAAGAAATGATAGCAGATCTGAAACGATCAATGGAACGGATTATTCTGGAAACAGATTGGTTGGACGATATGGTCAAGAAGGCGGCGCTAAAAAAACTGAAACATATGGGTGCCAAAACAGGGTAAAGAAATTGGAGATAGGATATCTTTTGAATGAACTCTGACTGATTTACAGAATTCCTAAAATGCTGGAAGATGAAGTTAGTGTGCTAAATCTCTATAAAGGAGTGCAGATGAAAGCTGATCGCTACTTCGACAACGTCTTGCAGTTAAAGAAAATGGCAGTAAGGTGATGAGTACAGCAAATGGAAAATTTATTGAAAGATTATCATTTGTTTCGAGTGCTTTCTTAAGACCACAGCTCAAGTTTCAATATGCCAAAGAATCATTTTTGAGCCACGCATGTTATTTGGTCTGTTCGGCACTCTGTGTGTGGTGATAATTTAACTGGACATAGAATGTTAAACGTTCGAGGTAGCTAACTCTTAGTGTGGGGAAGGAGCACCTACACAGATTAGCAAAAGACGAGAATGGGTAACTGCCCAATTGTCGAGATCGTAAGATCAAAACACGTGTATCGGCCTCTATAAGTTACCCCACCTTCAACAGACAGCATGACATGCGTGGCTCAAAAATGATTCTTTAGCATATTGAAGAGTTGCTTGACAGCTCATCGCAATGTCTTTGAGGTGCACCATTAAGTCAAAACTATGTGAAGTTAGGTTTTTCTTGTGATGGAATGATCTGGAGGACCAGAAGAACTGAAACAGTATGCTACGACCAGAGCTCAACTATAATATGCGCTGCTTCTCAGCGTTTAAGATAGAAGGATAAAGAACAAAGCTCTCGGCGTTGACCACTTCCTGTGGAATGCAATATGCATTCATCTTCAATTTCCAACTTCGTTTCACAATGATTCAGTGCATCTTCGACTTTCACAGTGACTCGCGGTGGCCTCCCGCTTTGTCGAATCAGTGCTACTTATCCTCCCAGGCAAGTCTAACACCACTCTCGTATCGGTTTACCGACTCCGGAAGGATGGATGGCTTGATGAGCCATGAACGCGAGATCAAAGCCTTGCATTTGATCGATTTTCTTGGAAAAATGATATACAAAATAAATTAGAAGATGATTCTGGTTTCCTTGTGAGCTGAAAAACATTACAAATATATTGATGACTTATTTCGTTAAATTTTGTGGCGAGAAAGAGTCAGAAAGACGGTCACTAACCATTTCAGGAACGAATTTTATCAACTTCGCAATACTCTTTCTAAGGACGACAAATGGGTTGTGCATGTACTTGATGCCGGTGCTTATCATTATCATAGTAGAAATGAAATAAGTCAGTACATTTTTGAACGATTCATTACTGGCACGATGCAAATTCAAAGAATTTCTATTATAAACCATAATCCTCCAATCTCTTGTGAATATGGAAGAGCTAACTTTTTATATGAATAGGAGATACTGATAGAGAAAACATTCTTGGAAATACTCTGATTTGAATGAGTTTATATCCAGACTTTCTTAAGTTTTTCCTGCTCCGATTTTGCAATTCCCGATGTTTGTACCGGAAGCTCCTTTACCTGTTAATTATGGGGCCATTGGCACCGTGATCGGGCATGAAATCACTCACGGCTTCGACAATAAAGGTGAGCATCTAAAAAATTGACGTAAACTGGATTCAGGTAAATATAGAAAAATTTTTCAGGAGCACAGTACGACGAAGCTGGAAATGTGAGATCATGGTGGGATCGAAGTACGTGGGCGACGTTTATGAAAAAGATGCAGTGCTTCGTGATGCAGTACGGCAAGCAGATTGAGCCAACAATCAAGAAAAATGTGAGATATGTGGTAATTTTGATGTGAATAAAAACTGACGAAATAAAATAATTATCGTGACGAAGATTTTAAGGTTAATGGGCATCTGACAGTTCAAGAAAATATAGCTGATAATGGTGGACTGCGAGCAGCATATGAAGTGAGGACCACTAAAAACTTGTATTAGTTAACGATTCCATTTTTTCATCTAGGCATACAAAATGAGATGTTCTCGTGAGGAATGCACGGCCTTACCGCAAATGTCATCGTTTACGCCGGAGCAATTATTCTTTGTTGCGTTTGCTAACGTGAGTCATTTCCCCGTTGTCGTCTTCAGCGACTCATTGAAAACTTTCAGACTTCAGTGACTGAATTCTCACACTTCAATGAATTATGCAAAATCATTATTTAGATATGGTGTCAAAATCTGAGGTCTTCAGTAATAGGCCAAATTATGGAAAGCAGCTCACATGCACTCTGGAGGTTCAGGTGAGTATTTTTAGCTCTCCGACTATTCCTGGACATTTACAGCCTTCTACCTGCCATTTCATCAACTGTGGTCGTCTCCGACACAATAACTACTGGAGTGCGGCTGAATTCCAACCCTCAAGTTCAACTATTGGCAGCCCACTTCACTTCAATCTATTAGACTTTTCGTTTTCAAATTTTTGCTGGAGAACAATATGCAACGATTTCGACAAGAAATTTGTCGAGATTTGAGCTATCCAACAATTACACTCCCATAGACCTCAGTCGGGCAGACAAGCAAACTGAGTGCGAAACACAGTTTTATTTTTATTACTATAACACATAAGAACAGCTTTTCATAAGCTAAACATATTAACGGAATTGCCTAGATTAATCTTCGCGATTGCTTACTAAAGGTCCGAGGATAATGTTTCCTTAACGAGATTTCTCTTAGAAATTCATTTGTACAAATGCATACAATCCGTCCCAAAATGGTTAATATTGAGACATCAGTCTACCCATACAAAAATCATCCTTTTTAGGACTAACGTGCCACTTCAAAACTTTCCTCCGTTTGCGAAAGCTTTCCAATGTCCGGTAGGGAGCCTTATGAATCCACGCGAGAAGTGTCGAGTATGGTAGCTCGCAGATGGAACAGCTTTGAATGAAGAAAAAATTGACTAGATTTATTCTAAATGGAAGTTAGCTAAAAAATTCTACTGTGTACAATTGGATCTATGAAGTTATTGTCCAACAGACTTCAGTACAAAGTTTCTTCTGGACCTCTATAGATTTTTCAATTCCTAACGTATGCCGACAAAGCGATGCACCTCCGAATTATTCGTAAAATGGAATCGCATTTCAATGCGCAGTGCAAGGTTTGACAACATGTAATTTCCTTATAACTTACGTTTCGAGTGTTTTCTTAAGAACACGTTGACTCGAATGACAATTATGAGATATGTTGATATGTGAGCGTGATCTTAAGAAAAGACTCGAAACGAAAGGTATTATATATTAACAATACCAGCTAAGAACAGTCGAGAGTACAACGCTATCCATTTAGTGATAAGTTCACTTAGAGGACGGTTTAAAATGTTCTTCGGTGCCTACTCCAAGTATAGGGACTGTGCGCCCCGAGAGGAATGGCAAAAGACGAAGGGTACCGACGCCGACTGATGAAGCTGTCAGGGTCAAAATACGTGCATTGTGCTCTATAGGTCTGCCCTATAATAGAACACATGACATATTGTCTCAAATAATATTTATGAGATATATTCTATAATTCAGTGATGTAGAGTGATGTGCAGAACTTTTACGTCAGGTGGAACTCGAACGCACATCTCACTCTATCAAGGAGCGCGTACTCTGACACTTTGCACTACTGGCGCTCATTTTGCACACCACTATTTCTACGCTACGACGAATCTATCTGCCAGCGGCCAGCCGTTGACGGCCTGGCCCCGGCAGTCGGTATCGACACTGAAGTTCAGTCACGCTGACAGATCCTGTGTAGAAAGAGTGGTGTGCGAAATGAGCGTCGGTAGTTAAACGGTTTAGAGCACGCGCTCCCTGATAGAGTGAGATGTGGGTTTGAGTCCCGCTTGACGCAAAAGTTTTGCACATCACTCTACATCACTGGACATATTCATAACATCATACCACCGCTAAAAGCGGTTTAAGGAAAAGAATTTCCTTTTTTTCATAACCGTTTTGGCATACTCCAACCGTGAAGAGCTTGTCAGAGTTTTTCTTCAAATGTCATCCTTTGCTGATAAAAAAAAGAGTTTTTATCGATGCGGAAGGTCTGTAATCACTACAAAACCTTACACAACGTTGTAAACACTACGTGCTCCATTGGCGTGGTCAATTGCGGCGACTGCCACGCGAGCGACCAATTCAACGCCACTTTCTTTCAACTGCCGGCTTGAAGAACTTGAGCGTATCTTATTATTACTTGGATGTTATCTAATGTGCCCAGCACTCTGGCATCAATTTTCCGACCTTGGAGGGATCGGAAGGCTTGATAAGCTCAGGGATTCAAAGAATCTACCACTGAGACAGCATCGCAATGTCGAACCGCTGTTGTAGACACGTAACTTGGATTAATGCTATTTGACGATAGCAAGCCCAAGGAAACCTTGGCCACGATAAAGATTAATCAGAAACCAGCGTATCTTTGCCAGTAAAATAAGACATTTAACGAAAAAAATATATATATTAGGGATATTCAAACTTGAGCGTGAGCAAAAGAAACACACGAAACAAGAGGTATGATTTATTGATACCAGTCAAGAGCAGTTGAGCGTATAACAGTGCTCATTCAGTGATATTTCCACCTAATGGTGCGTGTAAATAGTATGTCTGCGTCTCCTCCATATAAGGGGACCGAGATGCTCGAAAGGAAAGGAATTGGCTAGGACGAAGTACTGTGCAACTGACGAGGCTGCCAAGGCCGAAACATGTGTATTGCAATGTATAAACTCCCGGAAGAGACCACATGTATGGCTCAAGAATAATTATCAGGCATATTGAAATTCGAACGTGTTCTCAAGAGAACATTTGGAACGAATAGTTCAACAAGCGCCCCAGCTTGTGAGGCGACCACATTCGATGGCGCAATGATCATCGATTTTTCGGGCATACGAACGCGTAGAAAAGCTGGCCAAGGAAAGCTTTCTTACATATGCGAATTCAACTTATTTTACCTTCTGCGCTGCAGTAAAGCAGTTCTTTCTTGATATTAGCACAGCGATGGATTCAGAAGCGATTGCGCATCGAATAATCACTAGTAGTCCAAAGAAAAAGCTCTGTCCAGCGAGAAACGTGCACGTCTGCAGTGCAAGAAATCTTCTTCTGCGGCAATGTCGGAAAAGGCTCTTTCGAGAACCGGCGACGTGGGGCTGTAGCCTGAAGTCTCAGCTTGCGAATGGTTACTAATACTCCTGTGGAATAATCCTCTCCAAGGAATGAGATCGCTTTTTCATTTGTCGCTTCACAACCGTACCTATCAATATACTTAACAATCTTATATGCTTTGCCATATCAGACGTGATGAAACGCATCTTCTTACGAGGCTGATAAATGGATTCATCAAATTTATCCTCAACCCTTCAAACATCTCACATTCTTGTGCGGAGGTGAGTTTTCTCCTATAAACCATCTTCGTTATGTGTGTGCCCTATGTGTGCTTAGTTAGGGATTTGCTTCAGAACTGAGCTTACCATAAGTGGTCTTTTCTATAGATACACAGTGACCCGCGTCACCATCGTACTTGTTCTTAAATAAAACATGAATACTAGGCGAACTATATTCTTAATCTGCCTGATAATCATTTTTTGAGCACCGCATGTCAGGGGTCTATCAAAGAGAGCTGACTTATGAAGCCCGATACACGTGTTTCGATCTTGTGATCTCGTCGGTCGGGCAGTTATGCTTTCCCGTCTCTTGCTAATCCTGTGTGAGTGCTCCAATCCCCACACTAAGAGTTAGCGACAACGAACGTTTTACACTCTATGTCCAGTGCCATGCATTTTCCTTGTGTGCTCAGGTGAACGCAATTTACAGCGTTTCGAATAACTTGTTCGACATGCTGATAGAGTTCAGTTTGTACTCACCCAATAGTACTCTGCAATTGTGGAACTTCGTAGACTAATTTCACACTTAACCAAGTTTATATACAAGCAATATTCTTTTTCGACTAGAAGTGCGCAGTTACTATAGCTAACATTTTGGCAATCTAAAACTCACCGATGGCAAAGAGGCATGTTAATTTGAAAACATGTGCTTCAAGAAATGGAAAAACAGATTACAAGAGGTATGGCACGAAGTCACGCTTCATTACGAGACATTTCTCTTTGCGGTTCATTTTTGGGCCTTTGCTATATATCCAGAAGGCTTTCAAAGTTTTACTCTCAGATGTTTTTGATTTCTGTGCAAGGGCCGTGAATTTAACGTCAAAATTTGCTCCTTTATTTTTGACATAAAGTTTTTCCTATGCTATCCAAAAAAAATTTATTTCTTACATTTTCTGTTGGAGTTATGAAGGCCTTTGATTTGATAATTTGCGAATCAATTTGACCTTTCGAGGCTTTGAAGATGGCGAACCTTGCAGAAAAACGTAAGCCACCACGACTGTTGTAATATTCATGCTGCATTATTAACTGTTTTGTTATATGTTTCGCTGATATTCAATAAATAATATCAATAACACCTCGGGGTGGCTAAATAGAAGAAGATACTCATTTATTCAAACTAAGCCGTGGTTAATAGAAGAACTAGTAATGACAGAGCATGAACAGGTCAACAGATCAAGAGTAGTCAGTGTTCATGATTTACATTTGAGCTCACAGTTAGTTCTGCGTTCTCACAAAGATGACATTTTTGCTTTGCTTCCATCAGAATCGAACTAATATTCATGTGATCACTAATATGGAACCAATGCATTGAGTCATAGTACGAGTTATACAAATTTTTTCAAGTTTGGAGAATTTCGTAATGATTCGTGCTGTTGTATTGAGTGATCTGCTATCAAGTACCTCAATTTGCCATTAATATTACTTGCGCATTTTTCCCTTTTTTTTTTTTGAATACCAACTCACCTGGTCATTCAATCAAATTGTCAGCTGACGGCGCGCATCATGTCGCCAAGCATATCTTCAAGCAGGACGCCGTCAGGAAGCCAAGAATTTCATGGTAGGCAGTTTTGGTTAGCTTTTAGTCATATCACCATCAATACATCCGGTACCTGCATCACTGCAGATCTTTTCCAATGAAACAGCTCAATTCTCGGTCACATCTCTCACACATTTTCCTTCACCTGTCGCCTGTCGTCCCGTTGATCGTTGAGTGACTCGAGCGGGTACCAGCAACTCTTCCAATTTTCCTATCGCGTGCTAGAGTAGCCCAGTGGGTCCTCCTCGCTCTAGGGATTCGCTGAGCATCATATCTTTCTTCTATCGCTTTCGTGAAGAAATTGGACCAACGGGTCAGTGGTCTTCCTTTAGAGCGCTTGACGTCCCGAGGAATCCAGTCGGTAACGGCTCCCGTCCATCGGTTGTCGTTGAAGCGCATCACGTGTCCGGCCCACCTTATTTTCGATATCCTGGCGTGTAGAACGGCGTCTCTGATTTTCGATCGTTGACGTAGGTCGGAACTTCGGATCTTTTCTCTCATTTGCGAGATATGGGATACTCCTAGCATCGACCTTTCGACTGCGCGTTCGATAACGGCAAGTGATCTTTCATCCTGCCTACGTAGCGACCAAGTTTCTGCTGCATACGTTCAGGGCAGGGATAACTGTCGAGTCAAAAAGGTGGGCCGGGTCGGTGTTCTTTGTCCTCTTCACTACATCTTCGATGCTCTTACACGTTCCCCAAGCCGCTCGTTTCCTCCTGCTTAACTCTGGAGCTAGGTCGTTCATCATGTTGATTTCACGACCTAGATAGACGTAACTGGAGCATTCGGAGATTGTCGTTCCGTTGAGCGTGAATGGGGCATTAGAAACCCATCCGTTCCTCATGAACATTGTTTTCGTTAGATTCAGTTGAAGACCAATCTTTACACAGGCGTTATCGAAATCGGTCAACATTCGTTCCGCTTGGCTGATGTTTGGTGTTATGAGAACGATATCGTCAGCAAAGCGAAAATGGTTTGATTGTCGACCGTCAATTTTCACTCCCATTTCGTCCCATTCTAATGTTCGCGTGACGTTTTGTAGGGTGGCAGTGAATAGTTTTGGCGAAATTGTATCGCCTTGTCGAACCCCTCTTCTTACGTCAATGGTGATATTGTTGTAGAATGGAGATATTTTGGTCGTGAAATCTTTATAAAGCTCACGAAGGATCATTATGTACCGAGTAGGGACGCCCTGGTTATCCAGAGCCTCTATAACCGCTTCTGTTTCCACTGAATCAAAGGCTTTCTTCAGATCGATGAAAGTGAGACAGAGTGGTTGTTTGTACTCTCGTGAAACTTCAATGAGTCCTGTAATCGTGTGGATGTGATCCATGGTACTGAATCCTTTTCGGAACCCTGCTTGTTCGCATGGCTGTCCTTCGTCCAGTGTTCTGTCAATCCTGTTCAGGATGACTCGAGTAAAGAGTTTATAGATAACGGACAGCAAGCAGATTGGGCGATAGTTGCCTATGTCGTGAAGGTCTCCCTTTTTGAACAACAATGCGGTCTTGCTGGTTTTCCATTGAATAGGGACCTTGCATTCTGACAGGTAGCGAGTGAAGAGCCGAGCCAGGGTGTTGATGAGAACTGGCGGCAGGTTCTTCAGGTGTTCTGGTCTAATCCTGTCTGGACCGGGTGTTGTTCTGTTTTTCACCGACGATATAGCATGTCGGATTTCGGAAGGAAGGACCGGTGGAACGACATATTCGTCCTCTTTCAATTCATATGGCGGTAAGAGAACATGGCTAGCGAAGAGATCCGAGTAGTACTGGTGGATGATTTTCTCCATAGCCCTTCTCGAAGCTGTAAGTGTTCCGTCAGGGTATCGGAGTGCAATCATCTTGGTCTTATAGTTCTGCGAAGCCTCGCTGGGCTTTGCGAATGCTCTTCCCAGCTTCTGCAGCTTCTGCCATTACTGCTGCTCTTCTCTCTTTAAGGTCTTCTTTTATCGCTTCTCTGCAGCGTTTCGCAAGTTCGGACGTAAGATTCGGTTGCCTGTAGCTCGTGCGATTCCGCGTTGACGTATCAGCTCGAGTGTCTGCGGAGACAAGCGTCTCTTCGTGACCTTAGGACTCTCGGCTTTTTTAGCGCCAACGTGAAGATATTCAACGAGTCGATCGTATTCTTCGTCGATGTTTTCGACAACGGTATCTTCCCAAGAGCCGACTAATGATTTGAATACATCTCAGTTTATGGTAGTTCTAGGACTTCGTTGTTTGAATTTAGCGGCTTTCTCTCCTCTCCTCGAAAATCGGAATGTTGCGCGAAGGAGGCGATGGTCTGATCCCGTGTAGAACTTAGGAACAACAGCGACGTCGGTCAGGCAAAACCTTCGATTTACTATGATGTGATCTATTTGGTTATGGTAATCTCCATTGGGAGACTTCCACGTCCATCGCTGAGAAAGAGGCTTTTGGAATTGCGAGTTACCATGGATGGTTTGGGTCGTCATGATAAACTCAGATAGCCTCTCACCCTGTTCATTCCATTCTAGTCCGTGGGTCCCTATGTGACGTTCTTCCGACGTTCTTCTAGGTCCAATTTTTGCGTTAAAGTCTCCGACAATGATCTTGAAGAATGTATGATCTTCTCTGAAGAATTTTTCGAGGTCCATATAGAACGCTTTGACTTCGTCTTCGCCATAGCTTGATGTTGGTGCGTAAGCAACGAAGATGGTCAAAGCCGGCATAGAACCACATCGTTTCAACCATAATCGTCCGACACGGGTTGTTAGTTGCTCGAACGAATCAATGTTCACGGTCAAATTCGATTCGACGTGGACGCCAACGCCGCCGACACCTCTGCGATCGCATGTACCAAGGACAGTTCTTCTCCGGTGTCATAAACAGCGTGAAAAGGATGGCGCCTTCTCGTCTCAGCCAGGCCAATGACGTCGTACCTTATTCTTCTTGCTTGAATCAATAGATCTTCTACAGCGGATTGGTAAGCAAGGGTTCTTGCTTTGTAGGTTCAGATCGTCATTTTAGTCCGTTTCGATCTTGGCAGCCTAGTTCGGCCCTGAGATTTAAGCAGCCTCTCCGTAATCGTCCTACCTGGCGCTGCCGTACCAGGGGCTCTTTCGGGGTCAGGGGAATGAGGCCCATATTTGTTTCTGTTTTTGGCATTTCGATACTCAACGTATAGCTTGCCCGGCTCTAAACGTGGGGGCTGGGTACTCACGAGTAGCTTGCCAGTCTCTCTCGGAGGAGCGGGAGGAGCTTATTTGTTGGAGGCGACTCCTAACCGCCTCCCATGTACTTCTCAGCCGCTTGATTGCAGGCTTTTGGCCGACTTGACTCGTAGAGATAGAGTTTTTGTCAGGTCGGCTCTGCAGAAGCAGGGAGCTCGTCCCCTGAATCCACCTTCGTCTCTGGAAAGCATACGGTCGCTTTTAGTTCGCGTTTTATTCCCCTATTCACCACCTGGGGACGCGCCATGTGCCCTCGACACTAACCGGGCGGGATCTCTCGAAGAGGGAGGTCCGTGGACATTTCCCTTATGCTAACAAAATAGCTTTCCTTGAAGCTATAAATGAGCGTGCTTGCATCGAGCTCTCAATATGAC
Organism: Parelaphostrongylus tenuis; assembly: GCA_019055375.1. Classification (NCBI taxonomy): domain Eukaryota; kingdom Metazoa; phylum Nematoda; class Chromadorea; order Rhabditida; family Metastrongylidae; genus Parelaphostrongylus; species Parelaphostrongylus tenuis. The sequence goes on from JAHQIW010004689.1 coordinate 78,138, forward strand.
CATCAAACGTAACGCCGGTCTACGTAGAGTAAAACGATGAATTTGGAAAATCTCTCAGAAGTGCTGGAAATGTAGCGGAAAAAATGATGCAACTTTGCGGCCACCTTTTCGACTGGGCACTTCGTGTTAATCATTCAACACACTTCGATTTCTGAACACCGTTTGAGGGAATGAGCTGGGATCATCCCGAATCATTGTAACAAGAGCGCAGATTCAACAACTCAACTGAGTTAAGGAAGAGATATCGAATATATTTCCTTCTTCTTATAGGAGAACAAATGAAGAAAAGACCGCTTTTGCAGGACAAAGGCTGGCCATTGTTCTTTTAGTATTCATCCTTCTAGTATTCATCCAAAATCTGAAATCTACACCTACTGCGCTATATGCATCTTTTTAATAAAAAACGCATTTATAACTTTTTTTGTGTTTTGAACGCGCTTTGTCGCAGGATGGAGCTCTTCTTTTGGACTATTAGTAACCGTTAGATAGCTTAAGTTTTGACAATTCAACGCTGTGCATAATTTCTAGAAAGACCGTTTTACTGGAATGTAGTAGGGAAAATAAGATTAATCGACATACTGGGGCATTTGTTTTTTTGGCTAATCTATGGGCTGGGTTGGGGGGATGTGGTACTGTGGCTGACTACGGTTTCGGTTTTAACACGGTGATCGATTTATGGCGTATAGGCTTCTCATATTTAATATAGGAATTTGTTATTAGACCAGGAGTTATTTCTCCATTTTAACAGAAACTCCAAATAAAAGGTATGGTTCTGATACAAGGCTGACCTACACGTTTATATGCTTTTCGTTCATCAAACGGTAGTAGTAGAAGTACGTGGCCGGTGTGTAACATGAGCTTATTTGAATGTTGCAGCGATTTAAAGAGGTCTTCTCAATGAAGAAGCTTGTTTTGCTGTAGCTGGAGATTTAGCTTGTCGCTTATTTACCATTTATCTTATGAAAGTTTATATCCAGTGAAAGGGGTCGCTTCTTTATCTGCTTCGGACAGGAGAAAAAGTCACAATTTTGATGGATGTAATTTTGGGAAAAGTTGAACTTTTTTTCAGGACTGGATAGCATTCTCTAGTAATTGAAAATATTTTAAGTAGATTCCATCAATGAATCTATCTCGTAGACTTAATAAGTGCGATAGATGGTATCTCAAATTCACACTACCAGTTTGTTCAATGAGGTAAGATTGCGCGGTTAACAGTGATGAACGCTGGTACGAAGTAAGGTTTGACCTCTGGCCACTTGCAGCAACTCTTTTTTTAAGAATCCGCAACTGACATTTTACCTTAGCTATCCCTAGGAATCCGAGTATTATCTTGATCATAAATCCACTACATCTGTAAGGGACACGAACTCCTCAAGGGGTAATTGAAACAACACATGAAATTTTCCGATGATTATCGTGCATGAGGCGAAGAAAGAAAGTGGATGCGGGAGGTGCGCGGATCCACACCATATGTGATGACCGTCTTCCAAGAAAAATATTATTTCGTCCAATGTCAAAATAAATCATAGCAATACAGTGGATCCACGATTCAATAAATTTCAGCCTTTGGAAATCTTAAGAAACCAGTAGTTGTTGAACCATTCGTTTCAGGTGTTTTATGAAGGCCACGTTCAAGTTTCGGTCTACCTGGTAATTATTTTTTGAGTCAGCCATGCATCTGATCTATCATGGGGAGCTTATACAGTGCAATACAGTCGTGCTTAGGACTTGACAAGCTCGTCAGTTGCACAATGCTTTTTGTTATAGCTCATCCTCTTGGGTAAACCCAACTTAGAGAAGACGCAGACGTACTATTCACATGCGCCATCAAGTCAAAGAATCACTGAATGTCACTGTTGTAAGCTTGATTAATCTCGGCTGAATTTTGTAAAATATCATACTACTCGTTCCGAGTGTATTCTCAAAACCACGGTCCAATAATTTTTTTAGCCATTCATGAGGCTTGTTATGGACACTTGTAGAGTGCAACACACGCATGTTAGTTGGCTCCTCCCAAGAAGGTTGGCTAAGACGAAAGGCATTGTGTAACTGACGAGGTTTTCAAGGACAAATTACGCGTGTATTGCGCTGTATAATGCCCATAACACACCTCACGAATGGCGCAAGAAATAATCAGGCAATACCGTACTTTCAGTAGTCGTTTTTTTTTTGCAAATTTATTTCCAAATGAGAGCCTTCCGAACAGTAGCTCTACCGCGGGTGGGTGTTTTTTTTTGCCGACATGGCTCCCTCAATGGGCAATGGAACCTTTTTATGAGTTGTTTTCTCTTATAGACTTTGGGTGTTGTAGAATCTTCGTGTGGAAGGTGGAGAAAAATAGTGCAATTTTTTTAGAAGCTGCCGTTTCGTCATACTTCTCATCATTATCATCATCGTCGCCACAGTGGTTGCACTCTTGATACTGACATTACTTTTGATGCTGTGTGGAAATGTAGCGGAACTTTCAGGAGGATGGAAATTCTATCAAAACTTTTGCTACTTGCACCATAACTTCTTGTCATGTTTATAATGACTTTTGCGCAGATAATCTCTATGGTAATTTTATGCCAATCCCTAGCATCTTTCTCCGCAACATAGCCAAGAATTTTCTTCGCAAATGGATCGCAAGCCAATGCAACGCAGCTTGTTCACATGTCCTGTGTAGCGCGTAGTGAAAATCAAGTTTCATGGGTTTGGTTGGTGTATCTTCTGAGGCAAAGTTACGGTCTTGTATATATATATATATATATATATATACACATACATTATATACATAAATATATATACATATATATAATATATATGCAATTTGAGCAAGAAGTTCTGGCAATTTTGTTTGCTGATTCTAGCATTATTATGAAATTATTTCTATCAATTCTAGCGATTTTGCTGAAATCTCTGTTCAGTTTCGGACCAAAACGCGTTTTGTTTATCTGTCTATTTTCAGTTGCGCTAAAGTTATGGATCGTGAAAATGAGCGAATCGCACTAACTCAGTTGCGCAAGACGGGAACGAAAACGGCCGACATTGTTAAATCGCTGGTAAAAAAAAGCTCCCATAGAGCCGCTAAACGCTTTAAAAAAACTGCAAAAGTTGAGGACCGCCCTCGAAAAGGTTGTTCAACGATCTCGTCTACGGTGATCAACATTCAGAAGACCCGTTGCCTAGTTTGACGAAATCTGGAGCGTTTGATGGGCAAAATGGTTCGGGTAGCTCGGGATCAGTGAGTGGATAATTCAAAGCATTGTCAAGAATAAGCTGAAGCTGCACAGTTGCGTGACCGCCCTTTGTACTCTTCTGGACAAAAAGATTAAAGAAAGCGGCTTGCAAAAATTCGCCCAATGACTACTTTGATTACTGGTGCGCGATCGTCAAGAGTGCTTTCTACGATTGAGAAAGGGACGCAAGGTCAAACCATTCCACAACTGCCAGAATAGACGTCAGCTTCTCAAAAAGTGTGAGAAGATGCCTTTAGTGGCAGAATCGATGAGGCCAACATTTCCGCCACCGGATAGACAGTGTTGGTCTTTATTACCAGAAACGTCAAAATGATCGCTGCCAGCTACCAGCACCAACTTTTATGGGCACACTGGAGATCGACGCTTTAGCAAGCATAGGACCATGCTCATTCGGCCCCGCTTATATATATATATTTTTTTTTCTATACCTTTCTATGTCTTTCTTCTATACATATATATATATTTATTTATTTATTTATTTATTTATATATATACATATATATATATATATATATATATATATAGAAGAAAGACAGGAAAAGGTTTAGAAGAAAAATATGATGCTTTGCTAATAACTAGAGCGAGGAGGACCCACTGGGCTACTCCTGCACGCGTTGGGGAAAAATGGAAGTGTTGCTGGTATCCGCTCGAGTCACTCGACAATCAACGAGACGACAGATGATATATATGTATATGTATATATATGTATATGTATATATATGTATATATATATATAAACAGGACCGTATCTTGCCTCAGAAGACACACTAACCAATGCTGTGGGTTAACCCATGGAACTTGATTCTCACTACGCGCTATTCAGGACATGTGAACAGGCTGCGTTGCATTGGCTTCCGATCCCTTTGCGGTGAAAATTCTCGGTTATGTTGCGGAAAAATATGCTAGAAATTGGCATAAAACTACAAAAGAAAATATTTACCCGCGAAAGGCATTATAAACATGACAAGTAATTATGGTGCAAATAGCAAAAGCTTTGATAAATTTTTCATCACACCTGGAATTTCTGCTACATTTACACGCAGCATTAGAATTAATGTCAATATAATACTTCGAAAATATAGTATTTCTACTGCTTACTTCGCAGTGCTATGACGGTACTTATATAACTTAGAAAATTGAGTGGTGAGCAAAAACACAGCCTCAGACGGTAATCGAACCCGCGTTTCATCCTAACCGGGGACGTGTGCTCTAACCACTGCACCACCGAGGCACATTTGCCCAGCCACTCATTCTTCAACATCTTTGGGTTAGCTATCAGCCACCAACCTTTAACAGGTTTGGTCAGATATGCGATTTCGCTTCATAAATCCGGTTAAGGTGACAGCTACTGTTATATATAAAACTTTGAAATTATAGTATCTCTACTGCTTACTGGGCAATGAGTGGTCGGGCAAATGTGCCTCGTTGGTGCAGTTGTTAGACCACGCGTCCCCGGATAGAATGAAACGCGGGTTCGATTTCCGCCTGAGGCCGTGTTTTTGCTCACCACTCATTTCACTAATGTCAATATCAAGAATGCTACAACTGTGGCGACGATGACGATAATGATGAGAGGTGTGAGGAAACGGCCGCTTGCGGAAAAATTGCAACATTTTTCATCACCTTTCACAGATGTTTTGTTAAGCCTCAAGGTCTCTAAGAGAGAAAACTCATAAAAAGCATTCCATTGCTTATTGAGAGAGCTCATGTCGGCAAAAAAAGCTGTTTAGCTTGCACCTACTTGCGGTACAGTTGCTGCTTTGAAGGCTTTCATTTGGAAATAATTTTGCAAAACTCGAGCCATGCATGTGGTCTATTATGGGCATTATACAGTGCAATACACACGTGTTTTGTCTTTGAAAACCTCGTCAGTTGCACAATGCCTTTCGTCTTAGCCAATCCTCTTGGGAGGAGCCAACTAACACGCGCGCTCTACAAGTGCTCATAACAGACCACATGAATGGCTAAAAAAACAATTATCAGACCGTGGTTTTAAGATAACACTCGGAACGAATGATATGATATTTATCAAGTTTGAAACAGTGCCATTTGGTGATTTCTTCCAGTTGATGGCACGTGTAATTAGCACGCCTGCGTCTCCTTTATGTTTGGTCTACCCATAGGGATTAGCATAGACAAAGGGCACTGCTTAGCTGACGAGCTTGTCAAGGCCTAAGCACGAGTGTATTGCACTGTATATGTGCCCCATGACAAATCAGATGCATGACTCAAAAAATAATTACCAAGTAAACTAAAATTTATACGTGGTCTGCAGAAAACACTTAAAGCAAAAAATTCGACAACTACCGTTCCTCAAGATTTCCTAAGGCTGAAATCTATTGAATCGTGAAACCACTGTACTGCTATAAATTATTTGAATGTTGAACGATTTTTCTTGGAAGATGGCCAACACATATGGTGTGGATACGCTCACCTCGGCACCCACTTTCTTTCTTCGCCTCATGAATAAATATCATCAGAAAATTCTATGTGTTGTTTCGATTACCCCTTGAGGAGTTCGTGTCCTTTACAGATGCCGCAGATTTATGATCAAGACAATACCCTTGGATTCCCAGGATATCTAGGGTGAAAGGTCAGTTGTGGACTCTTAAGAAAGCGTTGACGCAAGTGGCCAAAGGCCAGACCCTGCTTCCTAGGAGAGTTCATCACTGTTCACCGCGCAATCCTTACCTCAATGAACAGGCGCGTAGTGTGAATTTGAGATACATCCATCGCACTTATTAAGTCTACGAGATAGATTCATTGATGGAATTTACTCAAAACACTACTGGTTGTTGGAAAATGCTATCCAGGTCTAAAAGAAAAGTTCAACTTGAGTGCGCACTCGACACCGTGACAATCGCAACATGCATAATCATTTTTAGTAAATTATTGACGGTTATCTACTTTTCATTCACCATGATGACTTTTGTCTGGATATTGTCTAGAACTAGAGATTATCAAAACTGAAGAATTTTGATGTTATCCCCTTTGCACATTGCAATTCAATTGATTGAATGTTAAATTCAGTATAATTACGTAGCAAGCCAGTATTTTCCTCTATACAAGTTAGATATATTAAAGGCAAAAGCATGTAAGCGGGTAGATAAAATCTTGCTCTATTGAAGCTCTACAAGAGTTTCAAAAATTGCTTGCAAAACGGAGAAAACAACCTCAATTAAACAACGAAAACTGCTCAATTCGCTCAGCCCGCATCGATTTGTATAGCACTCCCGTATGGTGAGTGATAAATATCTATTTCTCTGCGCAATGTGTGCATCTTTTATTTTAGCGCTTTTGATGTGATTACAGAAGAAAAGATGTCGATAAACAGAGGGCAAAGAATAGAGCAAGAGATGAGGTGGCCTAAGTGTTGCAGAAATTTGTACAATCATATTTGAGGTAACCAAACCTATACGCTATGATAAAGTCACCTTCTTTCTATTCTTGATCGGGAAAAAACTGCTTGCATAATCAGTTGAATGCGCCACTGCGAGATTCTCGGCGACTTCACGAATGCAATGCTCCCATTGAGAAACCTAAAAGGTAACGAATAAGAACAGTCGTAATGAATTAAAAATTTTATCTCTAGATGTTCAATTGTTCGCGCACTACGCATTCGACTCCATTAAGCACTGTAGACGAAATGGACGTATGTCTGCTTCTACAGTGACTTGCACGAATCCAGTGATGTATTACGTCGATATTTTGTCTTTCCAGATAGCTGTGCGAAGATTCCACAGAGCAGTGGGATTTGACTTTCAGCGAACATAAGATTGAACTAATGATACTGTGTGCGTTGCCACTAACTACTGCACTACATCTTCATTTCTTGAACAAGAGCAAACGGAATGAAACGAAATCTATGTCGTAACCCCTACAACTACAGTGTAGTAATTAGGCAAGCAGCTAACAGAGTAATCCAGGCGACCTATTTACACAAAGGATTGTTGTTCATAGTTCTGCACGATTTCATAAAAATTTCTCTTCATCGAATCTAAAATTTTTCAACATCCGGAATTTCATGGAATTCGAAACGACCCTACAACTAGAAGGGGATGAGATACCATAAGTCAAAGATTTGCGCACTGTCACAGCATACCCAGAATTCGATCGTATTATGGCCAATTCTGATGGGAACAAATGAACTCTGCCTCGCTGGTGTTACTAAACACACTGGATCGAAACTCCTGAGCAGGACGACGATACCGCATGTATAGATATATATATCAAACGTCAATACCAATCGCCACATCTTATAATTTTTAATGGAGCTGCATGAGACAAAATATGCATCGCAGTTATAATTTATTTGACAGTATCAATTAATGATTTGATATTAATAATATGCCAGAACGCAGGTGGCGAAGTAGTGAGAGGTGTTTTGTACGGCGCACAACGTCAGTGGTTTGATCTAGCGCTCATGGCTCACTGAGCTATATAGTCCTCCGGGCACGGCAAGTTGTCCCCAGACTGGTCCCATACTTGTCTGGGAGGATAAGCAACACCAACTCGATGCGGCGGTAGGCCACCGCAAGTCATTTAGGAGCCGATATGCATTCAGTCGTGTCAAATTGACTTAAAAATTGAAGAAGAATGCATGGCGCCTCATTCAGGCATTGACTGACGCCGAAACGTTACCATTTATCCTTCAGTTATCACCTGTATCACCTGCCGTCCGTTGCACGTCGAGTGACTCGAGCGGGTGCCCAGCAACACTTCCATTTTCCCTGTTCCACGCAGGAGTAGCCCAGTGGGTCAATACTCCTCGCTCTAGGGATTCTCTGAGTATATCTTTCTTCTAAACTTTTAATGAAGAAATCGGACCATCGAGGTGGTCTTTGTGTGGAGGGCCTGCTATCCCAAGGAATTCATTCGGCAACGGCTCTCATCCATCGGTTGTCGTTGAAGAGCATTACGTGTCCGACCCACCCTATTTTCGACAGCCTGGAGTGTAGAACGGCATACTTGACCTTCGATCGATGACGTGGGTCAGAACATCGGATCCTCGCTCTCCTTTCCAAGACAAGGGATACTTCTAGCATCGGCCTCTAGACTGCGCTCTCAATTATACCAAATGATCCCTCATCATGCTTATGTACCGACCAGGTTTTTGCTGCATACTTTGAGTCAAGAATAATCGTCCAGTCGAAAAAGTGGACGTGGAGTTGGATGTTCTTCCTTTTCTTCACTACGTCATCGGTGCTTTCAAACGCTCCTCAAATCCCTTGCACCCTCCTGCTCAAGTCTGGCCCTAGATCATGCTTAGTCCACGACCAAGGTAGACATAATTGGAGCATTTGGAGATGCTGATTTTACTGAGGGTGAAAGGGCATTCGAAATTCATTCTTCCTCATAATCTACGTTTTCATTAGATTTAGTCGACGTTCAGCCTTTCCACAGGCGCTGCCGAAATCGGTATATGCCACTGCAGTCTTTATATGACTGCTTCTCGAAAGTGAAACTAAAATTCTCCGCAGACTTACTTTCTGTTTATCATGTTACTTTTCTTATCGCCTGAAGTGGTGAAGTTGGTGAAAACTCATCTTATACTTGAAGATTTTCATGTATGACCGATTTTTATGAGGATTCACGTGTGTTCCAGTGCATCTACCAATTGACTTAATCCTACACTTTCAGATATACACAACTTTGATTCAACGGCTCTTGCAGGTTGAAGAAAGCACTTTCACCATGCAGTCCAGTTTCTTTTCGAATGAAGGCGATCGTTGATTAGTTTAAATTTACTTTTCACGACTGAATGCATACCTGGCCCCTAAATGAATTTCGGTGGCCTACTGCCGCATCGAGTCAGTGCTGCTTATCCTTCCATACAAATAGGGGACCATTCTGGAACCAACTACCTAGCCCGGAGAGGTATTTAGCTATGGCATGAGATCAAACCAGTGACGTTGTGTGCGGCGCAAAACACCTCTAACTACTGCACCACCTGCGCTCTTACATATCATTAATATCAAATCCTTAATTGATATTGTCAAATTATAACTGCGACTAATGCTTTACCTTATGCAGCTACATCAAAAAATTAGCCGATGTGCTGATTGGTATCGACGATTGTTATATACCTGCACATGCGGTGTCGTCTTCCTGCTCAGGAGTTCCGATTTAGTGTGTTTGGTAACACCACTAAGGTAGGATTCATCCGTTTTATTAGGATTGGCCATATTAAGATCGAATTCTGGGCATGCTGTGACAGTGCGCAAATCTTTGACTTATGGTAATTCATCCCCTTCTAGTTGTAGGGTCGTTTCGAATTTTGTGAAATTCCGGATGGTGAAAAATTTTAGATTTGGTAACGAGAGTTTCTTATGTATTCGTGGAGAGCTATGAACAGCAATCCTTTATCTAAATAAGTCGCCTGGATTCCCTTGTTGGCTGCTTGCCTAATTACTTTAGTGTAGGTGTAGAGACCATGACATAGATTTCGTTTCATATTTCCGTTTGCTCCCGTTTACGAAATGAAGGTGCAGTGGTTACTGGCAGCGCACGCAGTGGCACTAATTGAATCCTGTATTCGCTAAAAATCAAATCCTAGAGCCCATGGGAATCGAAACACTTCTACAATCTGGAAGGACAAAATATCGACGTGATACATCACTGAAATCGGGGAAGTCACTATAGAAGCAGACATAGGTCCACTTTCGTCTACGGTGCTTGTTGGAGTCGAACGCGTAGTGCATGAACAATTGAACATCTAGAGATTGATTTTTAATTCATTACGACCGTTTATATTCGTTACCGTTTAGGTTCCTCAATGGAAGCATTGCACGTGAAGTCGCCGAGAATCTCGCCATGGCGCTTTCTATTGTTTATGCAGGCAGCTTTTTCCCGATCAAGAATAGAAATAAGGTGGCTTTATCATAGCTTGTCGGTCTGATTACGTCAAATATGATTGTACACACTACTGCAACACATAGGCCACCTCATCTCTCGTTCCATTCTTTGCGCTTTGTTTTTCGACATCTTATCTTCTGTAATCATATCAAAAGCGCTAAAATAGAAAGATGTACTTATAGCGCACAGCAATAGATATTTACCGCTGACACTCTAAGGGACGGCTATGGGAATCGATGCGCGCAGAGCGAATTGAACGATTTACGTTATTTAGTCGAGGTTGTTTTCTACGTTTTGCAAAAATATCTAGAACTCTTGCAGAACTTTGATACAACAAAATTTCTTCTACCCGTTCACATGCTTTTGGCTTAGATATATCTAACTTGTATAGAAAAAAATGCTGTTTTATTACGCAATTATACCGAATTTCATATTCAATTAATTGTATTGCATTGTGCAAAGGAGATAACATTAAGATTCCTCAGTTTTGATAATCTCTAGTTCTAGACAAAATCAAGACAATAGTCATGATGGTGAACAAAAATCAGATAACAGTTATTTATTCATCAAAAATGATTATGCATGTTACGATCGGCACGGAGCCGATTGCGCACTCACTATTTTTTAGTTGTAAGCACAATAAAAAATTCTTTTTGGAAAGCAAACATATCATTCAGATTGTTAAGAATTTTGCTGTCGAAAATAAAACCATGTTTTTACTATTATAGCAAATATATTAAACATTTAATAAGTAAATTACACCGTTAAAATTTTCGAGATTGAAGCTACCTAATGATAACTCAAATGCCGAAAAATAATAAAAGCACGCTTTCGGTAATTTGAGTGCAGATGGGGAATAATATACCTATTATTCTCCACAATGATGAGCGCGTGCTTTTCCTACGCTTATTTCACCTATATACTGCAATAAACTCCACATAAACCTCTGACAGAGGTGTTCAGTTGCAGAAGATGTCAAACTATGTTTACTAAATACAGCCAATGTAGATGCATAATAGCTGAAAGCTTAGGTTTTCCTACAAGAATGTGGTAATGCAGCTGAAAAATGAAGGTTTTCAAGGGAAGCAATCGCTCTTTGTATGAAAAAAAAACTTTCACAAAAGGTTTATTCGCGATATTCCATTCCTTGCAACGATAAGATACCTCTTAAATATAAAAAATATCCAATATTACCAATTAACCACAGAGTCTATACACCTAAAACATCAAAACGGTGAGTGTTTCAAAATGAAGTTTCTACGATGCGATCCAAAATTCGTTTCTTCCGTTTTCTGCTAGGCTATGGAGGTTTTGGCTTATTCGATTATGGATCAATATGATCTTTCCAGGTTCTGAAAAAGGCGACCCGCCGAAACGTTAGCCACCTCGAATATTGTATATTCTGACTGCATTACTGACTGTATTGCTATACGCTTAGCTAGTATTCAATAAATAATATCAATAACACCTCGGAACGGCTAAACAAAAGAAAACATTCATTCAAACTATGTCGAGGCTAATAGATAGTCGTTCTTGGGACTTTCTTCCTTAACTCATCAAGATGTTGAATCTCCGTCCTTGTTATAATGATTCGGAACGATCCCAGCTCATCCACTGAAGTGGTGTTCAACAATTCGCAGTGATCTTTACTGACGGAGTGTCGTGTCAAAAAGGTGGCGCAAAGTTGCATCATTCCTTCTCCACAACATTTCCGGCACTTCTGAGAGCTTTTTCGATTTCATCGTTTTTCTTTTGTCAAACCGGCGTTACGTTAAATGGTCATATTGAGTGCTCGATGTAGGCACGTTCATTTATAGCGTTCAGGAAAAGTTATTTCGTTGAGCATAAGGGAAATGTGTGAGAAATGTGACCGAGAATTGAGCTGTTTGACTGGAAAAGATTTGCAGTAATGTAGGCAGCGGATGTACATGGATGGTGATAAAACTATAAGTTAACCATCTATACCTTTCACAGAGTTCTTGGCTGCCCGACGACGACCTGCTTGACGATATGCTTTGCGACATGGTGCGCACAGTCGGCCGACAAATTGTTTGAATGCCCAAATGTGCTGGTATTTAGGAATAAAACGAAAGATTCTGCAGGTAATATGTGATAATGGCAAATTGAGGTGCTTGATAGCAAAGCACGAATCGTTACGAAATTCTCCAAACTTGTGAAAAATTGTATAACTCGAACTATAAGATTATGCAGTGGCACCATACTTGTGATCACTAATATTGATTCGATTTCTGATGAAAGCAAAATATGTGATCAATCATCAAATCTCTGCTTTTGATCGAAAATAAACTACTTGCATAAGCAGAAGAAAGTGGTATGGCGACATTCTTGGCTGCTTCATCTATGCAGCGCTCTCATTGTGGAACCTAAATGGCGACGAATAAGAAGATACCATTTTTGATAAAGAAATAAAATTCCACTCATTTGTCCGTCCAATATTTATTCGTCTCCATTCCATTGGGCATTGCAGAGTTAAGTGAATGCGGTTATTTGTACTTCGGGAACGAATGAAGAAGCGACTCCCCACTCCCGTCATTGCGCTACGGACCCTTTTATGACGCTGTAATGATCAAAATCATATCATGTTTTACATTCGCAGCTTGCTCTTACTACTAGTTCGCTCATACTGCGAAAAAACATATGAACATGTAAAAAAAATTGTGTAGCATCATACTTTTCATATGACGTTTCCTCCGAAGAGAAGAAAGTTCTCAATCGAATAACAAAATTCGGACTTCACACGTGACCGAAGCTGGACCGATTGATCGATAGCATCGAATGCGCGGCCACCAGACCCGCGACCAAGATAAGCCGCTATACAAGCACGCGGAAGCAGAACTTTATTTTCGCTCTCAGCGAAATAATAAGGCTTTTTCAAAGATGATTAGACCATTAAAACTGTTTTGATATGTGCTATCGAACGATCGTTTGAACAATAAAAATGACTAAGAAGTACGTTCTTTACAAGAGATTGAAGTGGCGCTTGGCCAACGGGAATGTACTGATTCGTGTAGGTCATTATTTAGGTTAGACATACATTCACAATCCTTTTCATGATTCAGGAACAAGAGAAGGAATGGCCCCTTTAGCTGCACAGATTCCTTTCATTGTACTTTCATTGATCAATCGAAGGCTTAAATCTTTGACTAGGGCCCTACGTGGCCAGAAGAAGTCTTTTTATAACGCTCCTTTGTGTTTCATTCATGCCTTTTTTGCAGTACAGAGCTCTTGCTCTTAACTATAAGCAGCTATATGATAGCGTAAGTCTCCATAGTTTCGAGACTGTGCTTATTTTCTGGATATACCGTCTCACTGTAGTGTAGACGGGCAATAAAATTGAGTTTCATATATTGCCGTGCTTGTTTAGCGGCTTATTTAGGTCGTGGGTCTGGTGGCCGCGCGTTCGATGCTATCAGTCGATTGGTCCAGCTTCGACAGGTCACATGTGAAGTGCGAATTTTGTTACTCGATTGAGAACTTTTTCTTTTCTTCGAAGGTAACCCTTATATGAAACGTAACTATTAGTAAGAGCAAGCTGCGAATGTAAAACATGATATGGTTTTGAATATTACACCGTTATAAAAGGATCTGTAGAGCAGTATCCAGAGAACTGTGCTTTCAAGTGATTATTAACACATATGAAAACTTTATGTCCAAGGGGAGTGGGGGGGGGGGGGGTCGTTTCTTACTTTGTTCCCGGAGTATAAAAAAGAACCGCATTCACTTACCTCTACAATGCCTACTGGAATGGAGACGAATAAATAGCAGGCGCACAAATAGATGGAATTTCATTTCTATGTCCAAAATGGCACCATCTTATCCGTCGCCATTTATTTCCCACAATGGGAGCGCTGCATAATGAAGTGGCCCAGAATCTCGCCATACTACTTTCTTCTGCTTGCGCAAGTAGTTTCTTTTCAATCAAGGGCGGAAATAAGATGCCTGAACACATATCGCAGCATCGGTTGCTTCAAAGGTAGTGCACAACTTTAGAATTATATAGATATACTCTTTTTCTCTTTCACTCTTCCACACACTCTTCTAGTTCTTCGCTTTTCGTTTGGCAATGTGTTTACCTTCGTAACTGCTACCAAAACTCTGTGATGAATCAGCAAAGATGCACCTAAATGCGCGATTAGATTGTATCGTGATCATAAGATTTAAAATGAATCAAACTTATAAAATTCAGAGAGCAACAAAAAAAAGTTATAGAGAGAAAGGAAAAGATTCTAAAGATTCAAATGAATTGCTTCGGTAGCTGTTAGCGTCGATGATTTCAAGGCCGAAGAAGTGGTAGCAGATCAGCAGCGATCAATGGAGCGGATTAATCTGGATACAGATCGGATGGGCGATGTGGTAATGAAAAAGCGCTTCAGAAGATAAAGAACATGAGCCGTAAAATTGGGTAAACGAAATAGAGTTAAAACATCATACCTTTCGTTTCGAGTGTTTTCGTAGGACCACGCTTAAATCTCAATAAGAGTGGTAGGCACTTCTGGGCCACGCACGTGGTCTCTTGTAGGGCAACCTGTAGAGCCCGATACAAAAGTTTCGACTTTGACAGTCTTATTAGTAGGACGGTAGCCTTCCTCTTTTTTGCCAATCCTCTCGAGAGATCCCAGCTCCATATTAAGAGTAAGCGACGCCGAACATTTTACACCGTCCACTAAGTGTAATAGTCACCGAATGGGCAGTGTTGGACACAGGATTGCTCTTGACTGGCATCGTTTATATATCACATCCTCCGTTTCGAGGGTTTTTTTGAAGTCACGCTGAAATTTCCATATGCCTAATAATTACTTTTTGAGGCACGCATGTGATTTGTTATAGGGCAAATTCTGTAGTGGTTGCAGTAGTGAATGCCCCGTCGAATGCTATGTGTTAGTATGCCTGCCACGCGGATAAATTTATTAGGAATAACAGCAGAATAAATCGCTGATAGAAAACAACCTAAAATAAATCATAATTACATATAATACACTCATATCCGCCAACCAATCCAATTGGCGGAGCAAAAGGGCATATTTCGCAATAGTCGTTAAATCAATACATTGCAGTAGCTCGACTAGTAGCTATTTCGTAACATGAGTAGTATGTCAGCGTGAATCAAATACATGAGGACAAAGAGCGAGAGTTCAATTGTATTCAACTTAGAAGGTTTGCAAACGTCAATCAGGAGACGGGGGAACCAGGGAAGCTATCGTGGTCGCCTCGGAATTACGAAACCCCAGGGCGGTATGCCGGTTCGACGATGTGTGAGTATCATAGTCGTCATAAGTCATAAAGTCTCACACTGTATGTTAGATCGTCCTAAGAGCCCGCTACCCATCCCTAGGGGTGAGTCGCCCACGACCCCCACCACTGGGCACGTCTCCGTGACCTTGGTTTGCAATCACAATGTCTAGTGCGTCATCGAGCAATCAATCAGCAAGTAAAACGTGAAGAATATAATTACGTCTTATGGACAAAGTCAGCAATCGGCAACCGTCGGCCCATGGATTGCGAAACTCTAGTCCATGCTGCGCACCAGTCCTCCCATAGCACAGCGCCGCCACTCGCGTCCAAGTTTACCTTAACAATCAAACTCATTATGTTGTCACTCAAATGATGAAGATAATGTAAAAATAGAAATGAATGTTGCATGAGTTGCTATAAATTCCAGAGCCCGATATACGTTAAGATAACATTGAAGTGAACTCTGACTGAATTACAGATTTCCCAAAATAGTGGAAGGTGAAATTGCTCCAAGGTGATATTGCTATGCTTATTTATTATATTTCCTATAGAAGAGGGCAGAAAAAAGTTGACCGCTATTTCGACAATGTTTTGCAGTTGAAGAAATTAGCAGTAAGGCAATGAGTGCAGCAAATGGTATGTTTGTTGGAAGACTTTTCGGCAGATCTTCTTGATTTCTGCGAGACGCTCCGTCAGATCATAACTGCGCAGACACAAATTTTCCCCTGTTTGATTTTCTTCTTTATTTAAGCGCTTCTAACGGTGGTATGATGTTTCATATATATACAGTGATGTAGAGTGATGTGCAAAACTTTTGCGTCAGGCGAGACTAAAACCCGCACCTCACTCTATCTGGAAGGTGTGCTCTTTCCGTTACACTACTGACGCCCTTTTTCACAACACTTTTTTTACGCTAGAGCGCGGTGGTATGATGTTTCAAATATACCCAGTGATGTAGAGTGATGTGCAAAACTTTCGCAGTGATGTGCAAAACTTCTGCAGTGACCACTCTACATCAATGGGTATATTCGAAACATCATACCACTCCTAGAAGCGGTTAATTGAAAAAAAAGTATTTCATTCGATCTTCAGTACCCAATCTCGGTCAGCGTGAATGGGTTCAATGTCGATACCGACTACCCGGGCCAGGTCGTTGACGGCTGGTGGCTGACAGAAAAATGCGCTATAGCGTAAAAAGAGCGTTGTGCAAAATGGGCATCAGTAGTGTAACAGAAAGAGCACACTCTCCCGGTTAGAGTGAAGTGCGAATTCTACTCCAGCCTGACACGATAGTTTTGCACATCACTCCACATCACTAGCTCTACTGGAATGCTTTGAATGATCGAAAAAATTGGTAGAATAAGCTGCGACCGGAGCATAACTATAGCATCCGCTGTTTTTCAGTACGTAAACATGACATATAAAAACAAGACATACTGGACAACCCTTTTTTTCAAGGACGAATGGATTTTGCCTATTAATTTTGCCAACGTTTATGATGAGCCTAGTGAGAAGGGAAAAGGTCAGCAAACTTTTCAATGATTTATAATCGGGAACAGTAATATTCTAAAAACTTACAGCATATCATTCAACCTGCTGTGAAGGTTTTAGAATTATTTCTTCACAGAAACAGTAGAAATCGTTCGAGATATATTTTTGGAAAGTGCTTATTATGAACGAGCTATTATCTTATGTCTCCTAAGTTCCTTCAGCTGCCAGTTTGCAATTCCTGTTGTTCGTACCCGAAGCTCCCTTCTATGTTAATTATCCGGCCATGGGCTCCGCCATTGGGCATGAAATCACCCAAAAAAAATGACGATCAGGGTGGCCATTTTAAATTGGCATGAGCTGAATAGTCAAAAGTGCATGTTGACACACTTTTCCAAGAACACACTTCGACGAAGCTGGAAATATGAGAGCGTGGTGGGATCAACGTACGTGGGCAGCGTATGTTGAAAACCAGCAGTGCCTCATAACGCAGTATGGCTGGCAGATTGAGCCAACAATACAGAAAAATGTGAGACGTGTAACATTTTCTCGACGTGAATAAAAAGTGCTGAATTGAAACAACTTTTGTGCATGATGAGTTGTAAGCCGATGGTCGTCTATCAGTTGGAGAGATAGCTGATAATGGTGGACTACGATTAGCATAGTAAGTAGGAATCACTAGGATTTTTCGCTGCGCAGCAAATGCTTTCCCTTTTCATTCAGGCCTACAAAACCAGATGTTCTCGTGAAGATGACATTGCGGCCTTACTGGAAGAGTAATTATTCTTTGCTGCGCTTGCTAACGTTAGTCGTTTCTCCGCCGTCATTTCTAATGACTCATAGAAAATTTCCAGACTTCAATGAACCATTGTACTTCAATGACTTCTGCAATGTTATCGTTTAGACATTCTGCGAAAACGTGAGACCCTCAGCAATAAAGCTTTTCATGGGAGCATAAGAACCATTCCCTGGGAGCATAAGAACCATTCCCTGGGAGGTTTAGAGGAGTGTTATCAGGTCACCTAGTCACCTAAGAGTCTCACCACATTTAAACTTCCATTATATCAAATGGTGGTCTTCTCTGTTATTATAATCTCTGGGAGTGCCACCTAAGTCCGTGAACGTTTACTGAAATCAACAATCAGTATTCCACTTTTTACTCTGACCCACTGTGATTTTCGTTTCCTAATTGTTGCCGTAGAAGAATGCGCTTTATAGAAAATTGCAAAACCTCTAATGTTGACCTTAGAATACCCAACCCTTTTGGGACGATATCCATTTAGGTACACACTTTCTCGCTGAAAGTTTTTCCTTCCTAAGTATCAAAGAATCATGCAAAAATTCAAATTTCGGTAAACTTAAAAATCTGTTCAGATTATGAGATTCTATTCTTGTTGTGATGTAGCAGCGAAAATAATATTATATATCGCACTCTGTTTGCTCTGCGGATTTATGGGTGGTTTTTCGGTGAATTGTTGGAGGGTCGTTCGAAGTCCAAATTCTAAGGACGACGCAGAAACTGGTTGCATAAAACGCTTACAGAGAGCGGATTAAAACAAAAGCAAGATCAGGATTTGCACTCGAGGTAGTTAGCTCGGCGCTTGAGCTGCATAGTGGGTTTGCTTGGTAATGTGAAAATAGGTCTATTTAGAAAACGATAGAACAAAGTCTGTTCTACAATCCTCATATGAAGAATTTCGAACACTCTCAGAAATTATACCTTTATCTCGAGTGCTTTGTTTAGACCACGCTCAAATTTTAATATATCCTTTCATCATTATTTGAGCCAACATGTCATGTGGTCTGGTAAGGGCTCTTGTACAGCCCGAGACACGTGTTTCGTCCTTACAGACTCATCAGCCGGGCAGAACCCGTCGTCTGTCGATCTTTTCATAGCCAGTTCTCTCGGGAGCGTCACACTCCTTATATATAGTTATCGACGACGTTCGCTTTACACTCTATGTCAGGTGAAACATTCACCTAACACCGAGTGTTGTGCACTCGATTGATCATTGGCTGGTACTTTTGTCATAATTATACCTTTATCTCGAGTGCTTTGCTTAGACCACGCTCAAATTTCAATATATCCTTTCATCATTATTTGAGCCAACATGTAATGAAAGGAAAGATGAAAGGATATATTAAAATTTGAGCGTGGTCTAAACAAAGCACTCGAGATAAAGGTATAATTATGACAAAAGTACCAGCCAATGAGCAATCGAGTGCACAACACTCGGTGTTAGGTGAATGTTTCACCTGACATAGAGTGTAAAGCGAACGTCGTCGAAAACTATATATAAGGAGTGTGACGCTCCCGAGAGAACTGGCTATGAAAAGATCGACAGACGACGGGTTCTGCCCGGCTGATGAGTCCGTAAGGACGAAACACGTGTCTCGGGTTGTACAAGAGCCCTTACCAGACCACTCTCAGAAATATAAGAGAAATTCCTAAATAAACAACGGTAATCGTGTGTATCTCAAATGACGCTCCCTTCCGACACTATAGGAAATCGCTGGCACAGTGTCAACTGAAAGAAACGCGATTTCCGTTGAATACTGAAAAATTTTTAAGCGTTGCGACAAATTCAGGTTTTTATCAATATGTCGAAGAGAGCTTGCTCTACCGTTCTATGGATACTTTTTGTTTCATATCACCGAGCAATCGCGTTGAGATGCTCGAGCGGAGGGCTTACTATCCGAGTGCGAAACGCGATATCCTTTTCGCTCTAACAGCTCTCTAGTTGGCCTTTGCTGAAAACGACTCCGGTTCAAGTTGATTTGGGCTTTCAAACGATTGCAATTAATTTAGCAATAAATACTCACAGAATTCAGTCGAGCAGACAAAGCAAACTGAGTGTGAAAGATAATGTTATTTTTGCTACTACAACGCAGTAAGAAGAGCTTTTATCAAGCCAGACACATTGATGAACTTGCCAGTTTTACCGTTTGAATAATTCCTAACAGATGTAAAAGAAATTTTCGCCAGCCAGAAAAGTTTCCGGAAGTTCGTGTATTTAAAGGGGTACATTTTGTCCCAAAACGATTATTATTGGGGCACTGATTTATCCTATACGGAAATCATTCAGTTAAAAGTCAATATGCCACTCCACAATTTCTCCCCGTTTTCGGAAGCTTGCCAATGTTCTATAAGAAGCCCTATGAATCCGCGCGAGAAGTATCGAGCATGGTAATATAGCGATGGACAGCACGGATGGAGAAAAGAATGACTATATCGACTCAATGAGAGTTAGCTAAGCAAATTCTAACAAATTTTGGAGGCAAAAGTTTTCTACTGTTTTATTCCCTTGATTTGTCAGCGATGTGTTATGTTTTTTTGCAACTCTAGGGTACTTCTCGTTTTCAATAATAATAACCGTGTCATCATCCTTCTTTCAAATCTGCCTACTTTTATCCTAGCAAATGAAATTCCAATATAACTCTTTTGGCTGTTTCTATTCTTATGAGTGCTATTTCATTATCGCTCAAATAAAAAGATTAGTGAGATTTTCGTATTTTACTAGTGTACTCTTGATTATTTTGATGATTCTCTCTGTTTTGGTGATTCAGAAAGGCTTAGATCGATTAGTGATTTCTTATACTCCTAGTGATATTAAGAATATTTCCGGATCAATCGCAATCCGTATTTGAACTGATGAATCTCATGTTTGAAGTTCCCTTCATTTTAGAGGTTCCGTTCTTAACATAGTCGAGTGTTTATCGTTGCATCACGTCATATGTACTTCGTTATCATAAACGAACGTCAATGCTAGAGGTTATTGTGTGGGTCTTGAAACAGACAAAACAGGAGATTAAAGCAACGCTGCAGGAAATTGATCAAAAGCTGTGCCGGACAAAATATCGAGCCTTTGAATCAGCACAATATGAAGTGTCGTTGTCATGACCTACCATTTGATCTCACTAAGACACAATGTCATTGACAGAGGTAGAAATTTGTTCTTATCCTATCTTTTTTGTTCTTAAAAGGTACTTACGCACTTCTACCAACTATAAAAAACGATGTACTCGTTATTGCGGATGATACTAGGTCTTCTAATAAGTTTCGACACTGGAGCAGTAAGCACTAACTTCAATAATGTTCTTTAATTATTGGTAGCCATTTGATAGTCCCTCAATAATCTCGATAATATTAATGCTCAGACCGGTTTTCAAAACGGCGTACATAGAGCGCTGTTGGAGAAAAAAATTGATGTTCCGCACTCCAAGTAATTAGCTCATTGCGCGACCTCCTTAATGGGTTTATTTGACGGTGTTCAACAAAAATTTTGCACCTATGGAATGATAAAACAAAGTAACCTGTGCCAATCTTATGCAACGAACCTAGACATTTTCTTGGGAAGGCAAAACGGTTTCTTAATGAGTGGAAAAAAATCGCGTGGCTCTTAAATGCCACGCTTTTTAAGGCCGCAGTTAAAGTCGCTGCGCGCAGCATCGCTCATTAAGAGATTTTCCCCTTCGAGAAGATTTCTAGATCTCTGGGAAGACATGTAGAGGAGAAATGGCTTCATCGTTCTCTGACACGATTTTCCTTTGTTTCACATTGCCATAAACCGTGTACAATGCTTAAGGCAAATTAATTACTTCAAGTGTGAGAGACGATTTTCATTTGCTCCAACAGCGCTCCATATTCAGTCTAAATTCTTTCTATCATGACTGCCACTTGCAGTGGTATGATGTTATAGTATACCCAATATGTGGAGTGCTGTGCAAAAACGCTTGCGTCAGGCGGGATTCGAACCCAGATCTCACTCTTCAATCAGCGTATGCTAACCGTTGCACTACCGACGCTCGTTTTGCACAGCAATCTTATTTACGCTGTAACGCGTTGTCTGCCAACAGCCAACCGTCGACGATCTGGCGGAGCAGCCGCTATCGGCATTGAACCCACTTGTGTTGACAGACATTGGATATCAATGATCAGTCTAAATTCTTTCTATTTTGACTGCCACTTGCAGTGGTATGATGTTATAGTATACCCAATATGTGGAGCGTTCCATATAGTCCGTTTGAAAACCTGTCTTAGCACCAAAATTGCTGAGGTTCGAGCTATTGAATGACTACCAGTAAACCATGTAATCCTTGTTTATTGGTAAACTTATCGCTTATTGCTGTAGTGCGAAATTTTATAAAGAAAATAAGATTTCAGCGCACAGATGAAAAGATGAAGCATTCTATAATTATTAGGTTAACAACTGAGTTTTGCAGCTTTTTTTGGTAATTTTAGTTTCAGCATATTTTCGGCCTTAAAGAGGTCTTGTATGACACATCTGCTGCTATACGATGCCCATATATGTAAGGGTTCAGTCGAACCGAAGGATATGTGGTACTCCTAAGACTTCATAGAAAGCCGAAACGTACGTCTAGCACTAGATGAATCATACCAGAGCTCATAAAAAGCCAAAAATATAGTGATAGATCATACTGTTTCAAACGAGGTTTAAAGAACAGTCGATAAGGAAGTTATTTCTATTGACTATTTACATAATACATAATATAATATTAATCCGATAACATGGTAACATGTTTGAGCTCGTTATGAGATCTGATAAGAGCACATATACAGTGCTAGACAGGGGCCTCTTTCGTCCATGTAGACTCTTCAGTAGCACAATCTTTTTTAGCTCAACCGATCTCCTGTGGATAGACCCTCTTACGGAACAATCGACGCCGAACAATAGTTCACCTCAAGTCAGGTGACAAAACCTCCTGACTTGCAGTGACCACAATCGAGTGCTACCAATCACAAGCACAAGTCGGGAGGTTTTGTCACCTGAATCACGGAGATTTATTATTCGGCATTCATTCTTCTCTATATAAGAGTATACCCTCAGGGTTCGGCTGAACTTAAGAAGATTGGGCTACTGAGAAGCCCGCATTGACGAAATAGGTTCCTGTCTAGTGCTGTATAAGTGCCCTTATCAGACCTCATTACGAGCTCAGATATGTCAACATATTATCAGGTTATCACTGTACTGATCGAAGTCTATATTAACGGCCGAGAGTGAGACATGATATAATAAGTAAACAAATATTCTATACACT